>OY759272.1:12045603-12055603 GCA_963662155.1 Lamellibrachia columna | reverse complement strand
AGTATAGAACCGTCTTGTTTGTCCGACATACATACATACATACATACATACATACATACATACATACATACATACATACATACATACATATATACATACATACATGCATGCATACATGCATGCATACATGCATACATACATACATACATACATACATACATACATACATACATACATACATATATACATACATACATGCATGCATACATGCATGCATACATGCATACATACATACATACATACATACATACATACATGCATACATGCATACATGCATACATGCATACATGCATGCATGCATGCATGCATACATACAGACATGCGTGCGTGCATGCAGACAGACAGACATACACGCTGCAAACAAGCGGGCAAGCAAACAGTCAGTCAAATAATTACTTTAGTAAACAATCTAGATGAATCACCGTGCATTTTGTATGATCAAACAATTCGATAAATCGTATCTAATAAATAATAAAACAATATACTGTGCAGAATGAACAACGCTGCATAATGTCTGCTTCTTAAGCTAGCAGTCAGAACAGATAGGTCCAGATTCAGTGAAACCTCGCACGCCCTCCTTTGTTAAGTGACTTTTGTTTGTCGCCGTTTAAATTGTTGCCTTTGCCTTCACATGAAAGGGCGGACCATTGATATGTTGTATTCCACTGTGGACAGTAATTGTATATGAAAAGGACCATACTTTAGATCGTATCCGCCCACGCATGTTCTTTATAATCATAATTATCGGGTCATGTTCAGGAACTTTATCGATGAATGTTCTCTATTGTAGTTACTGACAAAGAGACTTATATACTCTCTCAGTATGATAGTGACTCCTGGACACCGAAGAAGGAAGACGAGAGACGTATACACGCATTCGATAAGTGGGTAGAAACTGGCTAAGTGCAGCCATTAAAAAAACATGATAGTTTGATATTTAACACCAAGAAGAAGACCTACCAGGAAAAAGGGAAGAGGAGGAAAAAGTGGACTGGATTAACAACAAGAAGTATTGGACAGATGGTGGACTCGAAGTTGTCAGACGCCAATGGCCTAACTGAGGCTATGGCTACACATCATCAACACCAGTCATTGTTTCATGTCTTCTCGGAGGTCATTAATCTGTAACGAGCATCTTTGTGTGGAATCACTGTTGTCCTCCCTCGCGCGTCTATCATTTAATAAGCTTTTAAGTCATATTTTAATAGCGCTTATAAAATACCCATGTTTGTTTACCTAGTAGGTAAACACCATTTCCTCGCAGGATTTTTCTCCTTCTAGTAAACTTCGATGTCGGCTCCCTATTCTCTTCCGTTGCTGCAGCCTACACATTGAAGTCATTGTTGAAACAACACTGCAGTATTCGTAAAATACGATCGTAGCAAGAGCCCTAAATCCCTGATCTTTCATGAAAATTGTTCCATCCCGTGCTTTGCGGCTGATTGGTCTTAATGCATGTATTCACTGGTCTGTGCCGCTTTGATCTTCAGTTCTATCTTTCCACACCTTAGATAATTTACAGAGATTGCTTATGACATCAAAGTAATGTCACCAGCGAAGTCATGGTCGGTGTCAATCTCTAATCCGACGTGTCTGTTTAATGTTATTTTCAACTGAAACCCGCATTTTCATCTCTCTGCTGTCTACTCCCCGCAGCGTGCAGTAATCTACGACGCTCATAAAGCCTTGTAGACTTATTGGGCGCGATAGGCCAGTGGTCAGAACGTCGAACTCTCCATCAAGAGGACCGAGATTCCAATCCTCTTGCTACCGTTTCGATTCGAATCATAGGCAATTTCGTTCACTCCACGATGCCTACGTTTACTCAGCTATATAAATTAGTACTCGGCTGTATACAAGTCTTCGCGCAGTAATTAGAGTGTGATTGATTCCCGGAGAAGTCGAGTTGGTGTTGGAATGAACAAGTATGTCCGGGGGTGAAGTGAAAAGGGATGTGAGCAGTCTTGAGGACCGGATACCCCGCTATAAAGGAACTTAACTTTTTTTTGTGGACTTCCTTCCAAAAAGGTTCTATAAACTTATTATTAAACTTGTTGTTAAATGCGTTCACAGCAGCAAGTGGTACAATCTTCAGCATTTTGTCAAATTGATGCGTTTCTACAGCGCGCCGTAAAATCAATATAACTACGGATTGGTGGTAGATTCCTTGCCATTCCTATTAACTGTGTCATTGTTTGCACAGTTGTCGTTCTTCGCACACGGAAGCCTATCTAGTTTTCCAGCAGACAATAATCAATGTTGAGTTGTATTCCGTTCGAACCATGCGATTGAGCGTTTATGCTAAATACAGCTAAGACTGGTTTCGCCGCATTCAGTTGAATATCGAACGTTTTTCCGGTTTTTTAGACACAATAGTTAAACGATCGGAAAAAAATCATTCGACTGCTCACCCCATAAGTACATACACATAGGGCTTCCCGTTTCGCAATACGACGCGACTGAAAGATTCGCGCCTGAGGTTTCTCGCATACGGAGATTCCCACCCGAGGTCTATCACATACAGCGCCTCGACTTTTGTATTTTAATAATGTTTACCGGTTGCTAACTGCACAGCGAGACCGGGTTCGCGGTTCCAGTTATGATGGGTAAATGTGCTAACGAAGTTGTACTGTATTTCTGCGTGCGTGCGTGCGCGCGTGCATGTGCGTGTGTGTGCGTGTGTGTGCGTATGTGTATGCGCGAGTGTGCCCCGGTGCGTACGTGTGTGCGTGTGCGTGTTTTCCTTGATATTCGAAGCATCAATACAAACAACACTTCCGCACCGAGAGAATTGTTCATAAATCAATCATGTGATTGATCGACGCGACAACGTAAACAAGTCCATTGTGCAGAACAATGCCCCAGAGCGTGCCGTGGCGACCACAGTGGCGTTACATGGTGACCGGGAACCAACAAGACCTAAACCCAGAGATGCAATATCACAACAATATGAGAACGTCTCGTCTGTCAACATCATCGCAGGTAATTTTGCGGCCAGCGCGACACATGTGTTGGTACATGGTCGTCATCAGCTTTCTGATTTTCTCATCTTATTGCTGCATTTTGATCGATCTGTGGCTTTGCCAAATTATTGCTGGCGGAAATTGGTAGCTCTGATTCGGCCTCCTTCGCGGAACCATGTGATATTTGCGCTGTTTAAATGTAACAACTTTACAGTTTCGCAGGAACGTGACAATCAAACCCCCAATTCGGAGAAGATAAAATCATGCGATTTTTCATAGAATTTCCATGAAACACGGATATGTGTGGTTACCGTGACGGCAGCACTGGCGTGACCTTAATTTAATAACATTTTATTAAATATTGACGACCAGACGGATGCGATGACGACAGCGATGACGACACAGAGACGTGAATACACAGCACTGGTGATATTATGTTTAATGATACTAAGAATCGTTATATATGTAGTTATCTATTATTTTTTTAACTTTATATTTTTATTGTATTTATATTGTTTACTTATTAATTTTTTCAATTATGATTTTTTTACTTCTTTATAATATGAACATTGTTATATTGTCAATGCATAATTGTATACAAGTGTATGGGTTTTGTATTCGTTAGGTCCACTAGTGATTGCTGAAATTGTCAGCACTTGCAACATCCTACCAGCATCATACTTCAGAGGACTCACATAGATAATTCAGCTCCAACACAGGCTAGGATGTTTTGTCGACCATGACATCGTTTCGTATACGCCAGGGTGACCCGTGAGACCTTGCCACGGTTCACACGTGTTTATTTGTATTGATTCATACCTGTTGCCATATGCGTTTGTAATACATCTTTTCAAATAAAGTGAAGCGTTTGTATCTATGCAGAAAAGTGGTCATATTCCTGACAAATTAGTCACCAACAGTCGTATTTTCACGAAATTTTTTAAAACGTTCATACGAACTGATACTCTCTGGCTGGCCTTTTGGGATACACAACGATATAGGAGTGTCCCGTAGTCTTTCCTGTCTGACAGTTGGGTGCACTTTTGCAAATGCTGCAGCGACTGCACCAAACCGAGGCGCCAGATCAACGTAAACAAGGCCATGTTTTGTCTGGAAAATGCTTTGTTTAACAACTCTGTCGCACGCGGCAATAACGACGCAATCTGCAAGTCCGAGCGCAAAACGTATCTAGGTCGTCGACGAAGGCAAACTGCGAGTTTATTGGATAATAACTTTTTACTATTGTGTTGAAATCATAAAATTCATCCGTTCCCACAGAGCGATAGCTTTTGCACCATTGTGCAGCGTTGAACTAGAGAGGACCTATATTTACAAGCCGCACGAAGTGCACCTGTCTATATATATATATATATATATATATATATATATATATATATATATATATATATATATATATATATATACATTTTAAGTCGAACCTCGGTTTACGGTTACCTCAATGATACGGTCACCTCAATGATACGGTCATCTCGCAATTACGGTCACCCTGGGACAGTCCCAAATGATTTCCATAGTAAAGCATAGGACGTTAATCCCGCTAATACGGTCACCTCGCTATTCAGGAATACGGTCAGTAACCCGGTGCAAAACTATCAGATTGCTCCCAGATTACCCCCGCAGTTACGGTCAGTCACGGCCGAGCAGCCATGATCGGCTTCGTGGCCGGTGGCCGGCGGCCGCCCGCCCGCCCGTCCTTCAAAGCAAAGGCCAAGGCGCCACCAACAATGTTCTTCTGTGTCAGGACATTCCAAACAGCCCCTTCTGGGACTAACACAGGAGTGTGGTGCTTGGTGCGCATGAAAAAGGTGCATATAAATGTGGGAAATAATAATTTTTTTACAAAAATAGTGCCATTAAAAAGTGGATTAAAATCAGATATCCTCCTTATAGAAGAATTAAGTGAGCTGGAAGGGCAAGATAGACAGTGCTCACAGCTAGTTGGAATGGGTGAATGGAGGGGAGTCTTATTATTTAAGTGGGGAGTAGATTCTAGGCTCTTATGACTCTAGGATAAAAAGAGTATGCATATGTGTTGATGCGTGCTTGTATTTGTATATATTTGTCAGGATCGCTGTTTCGTATATGGGTGCATGGGACGTTTTGGCAGAGAAATATTCAGGAGGTTATGTTAAATTCTGTTGAAGAAAGTGAGTTGGTGTTGTAATCGTCGTTGCTCTGCCAGCCAAGTTTGTGTTGTAGGAGTGTGACGCTTGTTGTACGGCGGTGGTCATTAAGGGCAAATCGAGCGGCGCTTATTTGTATTTTCTCCAGTAATTTCCAGTAATTTTGGGTAGCTGATGTTCCATATTCTAATCTGGGTCTTACTAACATATTATAGGCTGCCTCCTTTTCTCTTGGTTTGGCTGGATGGAGTGTTCGTTTGAGTAGGCCAAGTGTTTGTGCAGATTTTGATGCAGTGGTTTGTACATGCTTAGTCCAGGACAGTTTAGAATCTATGATTATACCCAGGCATGGATGTGAATTTACTCGAGAAACAGGCTGGTTTGAGATGGTGTAGCTGAACTGGCTAGGTTTAAACTTATGAGTAATTGTGAGTAGGTGGCATTCTGATGTGTTGAATTTCATTTGCCATTTGTTTGACCTGTTTTTGAATGCCTGTTTGTAGTATGTCATGGTCTGCAGGTGAGCGAATCTCTCTATAAACAATTGAGTCATCAGCAAAAAGTCGTCTGTTGGAGTGAATTGTGTCAGTGATATCATTTATATACAGTAGAAAGAGGACAGAACCAAGGACTGAGCCTTGTGTACACCAGATATGACGTTTGCTGGAGATGAGTGGGAACAATTTATTCAGACACGTTCGGTTAGCCAGGACAGATTTTGTCCAGTATAGCGTGGATATACTGTGATGCCGTAGTAACTGAGTTTGTTGAGGAGTCGTTGATGGGGAACACAATCAAAGGCTTTAGAAAAGTCTAGTAAAATAAGGTCAATTTGGTGGCGTTTGTTCATGGAGGCAGTCCAGTCATGGATTGCCTCCACAAGCTGCGTTTCACAAGGACATCCAGATCGGAATTCATGCTGGTGAGGGAGAATAATGTTGTTGTCGCCGAGGTGTTTTCACATGTGGCTAAGGACAATATGCTCTATCACCTTGCACAGAATACAAGTTAAAGATATTGATCTATAGTTAGCAGGGTCACATTTATTGCCTTTTTATGTATTGCCGTGACAATGGCTGAATTCCAGGCTTGGGGGAGTTTGCCAGTGGTGTATGATTGCTGGAAAATGTGCTGTATTGTGGGGTATATCTCTTTAGCAGTTTCCTTTAGTATTTTTGCAGGAATTTCGTCTGGCCCTGGTGCTTTGTTGGAGTTTACAGCTTCAAGCTGTTTTATGATGCCGTTTAGTTCGATTTCTAGGGTTTGAATTGGGGGAAATTGTGATGGGCCTTTTGTTGGTATTGGAAGTTGCTCATTTGTGAAAACTTATTTGAAGTGGTCATTGGGAGTATTTGCTTTGTCATGGTCGCTTGTTCTCAAGTTATTATTTACTTTTAGTGTTGAACTGCCAAGATTTTCTGTTTTGTTTTGTCTGATGAAGGACCAACATTGTTTTGGATTTGTCGTCAAACATTCTCCAATGATGTTGTTAATGTAACTGTTATAGGATTTGGTCACTTCTTAAGTGGCTACTTTTCGTTTCGCAATGTTTCTTTTTTTCTTGGCTTTAGCATGAGTTTTGTCCCGTTTTCTTTGTAGTCTTATAATACTTCTTGTGATCCAGGGTAGGTGTTGTTTAGATTTTGTCATGCGGCTAGGGATGGATTCTCCTATCAGATTAGTGTAGTTCTGATGAAAGAATGCCAATTTGAGTTTACATCTTGTTCGTCTGGGTTTCGATTAAAGTACTGCTGAGCTAGCTGGGTGCAGTTTGATTTAAGGGATTCCCAGTTTGTAGATCTGTAGTTGTATACTTTTTGTGGTGGTTTGTTTTTTCTGTTAGGATTCATATTGATGTCAAATAGAATGGCTTCATGATCGCTCATGCCTGCCACTGTGTTTATGGTGGAGATAAGGGATGGGTTTGATGTAAGTACTAGTTCTACTATATTTCCAGAATCTAATCGGGTGGGTTCTTTTATCATATTAACTAGTCCAAATTCCCTAACAACTTCAATTAATTAATTAATCCCCCAACTATTTCAATTAATTTGTTATGTTTCGCAGCTGTTTGTTGGTTTGTTGCACACAAATTCTCCCAGTCGATGTCAGGAAGGTTTATATCTCCTGCTGGGATGGCAGATGGGGGTATCTTGCAGCTACAGTATAGGCTGGAGAGATAATCATGTAAGACTTCTAGATATGTGGTGTAGTCGTTTGGAGGTTTGTAGTAGGATGCCAGATAGATAGCTTTTTTTATACACAAAGTGGATTTTTGTCCAAATAATTTCACAGATTGTGTTTATTTTGTCTTGGGGGTCTGCTATAATGTCATTTCGGAGTGCTATCAAAACGCCTCCACCGTGGATGTTACGATCTTTTCGGATTGCTTCATAATTTGTGTGGAGAAAGGAGTATGTGGGGATACTTGAGTCAAATTTGGTTTCAACTAGAAGGATTATGTCAGGGTTTGTTGAGTTTATTGTTGCCTTCAGTTGGGATACTTTGTTGGTGCTCTTGATGCTGTTTCGGTTTATTAGAACGGCCTTTAGTTTAGGTTTACTTGTTATCTTTGCTCGGTCAGAAGTAGACGTATTAGCTGGATTTGGTGCAAATGTAGGGTTCATATCATCAGAGATATTTTTGTAGTCACTGCTGTTTGGAAGATACTCGAGGCCTGAGTATGGGTTTAAGGTATTAATGTTGCTGGCGAATAGACACTCAAAATAGTTTGACAGTCCACACCAAGAACAGAGCCAGAGCACACTACGAAATTTTAACTGTTCGTATGTGATGTCATTAATTAGTACACATGCAGTATGGTACCAACAGTCACATTGATCACATTGTATGGCATGGTGGTGACCATGTACCTCGAGGCTGCAGGTACCAAATGGATATTTTGGAGAGGGATCTGAAGTGGAACCAGGGTTTGGATGAAGTCCCCTGCTTGTATTATGGATTGAGATCTCATGAGGCTCTGACACCCAATATACCACGGACAAAGCGGAAAACTGGGGGATCCCGCTTTTAAAGTGGTTGCACCTAAACTATGGAATTCCCTACCTGAAGACGCGCGCAGTAGCAACGATGTCAGAGTTTTTAAGAGTAAATTGAAGACTCACTATTTTAGCATAGCATATCACTAAGTTATTAATTTTAGTCATTTAAATAGCTTTACTTTTTAAAATCATTTGTATTATTGCATTTGTTTTTACTGTTTTGACATTTTTACTATACCATTTCTTTTACTGTACAACACCATAGAATACCATTGTATGATTACATTTCGTTTAGGAACGTGTGATCTCTAACATTTTGACACGATTTTATTTTGATTTTGAAACTATTGCATATCTGTACGTTTGGGGTGTAACGAGCCTTCAGAAATGATGATATTATATATATATATATATATATATATATATATATATATATATGTATATATGTATATATATATATATATATATATATATATATATATATGTATATATGTATATATATATATATATATATATATATCATCCTTTCTGAAGGCTCGTTACACCCCAAACGTACAGATATTTCAATAGTTATATATATATATATATATATATATATATATATATATATATATATATATATATATATATATATATATATATATATATATATATATATATATATGTATATATGCATTTGTTTTTACTGTTTTGACATTTTTACTATACCATTTCTTTTACTGTACAACACCATAGAATACCATTGTATGATTACATTTGGTTTAGGAACGTGTGATCTCTCATTTTGACACGATTTTATTCTGATTTTGAAACTATTGCATATCTGTACGTTTGGGGTGTAACGAGCCTTCAGAAATGATGATATTATATATATATATATATATATATATATATATATATATATATATATATATATATATAATATCATCATTTCTGTATATATATATATATATATATATATATATATATATATATATATATATATATATATATATATATATATATATATATGTATATATGTATATATGTATGTATATATATATATATATATATATATATATATATATATAATATCATCGTTACACCCCAAACGTACAGATATTTCAATAGTTATATATATATATATATATATATATATATACATAAATATATATATATATATATATATATATATACATATATATATGTATATATGTATATATATATATATATATATATATATATATATATATATATATATATATATATATATATATATATATGATGTGAAGAAAAAATACGGACTACAACTGTCGGTGCCCAATATATATATATATATATATATATATATATATATATATATATATATATATATATATATATATATATATATTTATATTTATATATATATATATATATATATATATATATATATATATATATATATATATATATATATATATACGAAGTGAAGATAAAGTACGGACTACACCTGACGTTGCTCACCATCCACCCAGAAACAATGCGAAGCCACGCACTTGGCGTGTTTACACAGTAACAAGGGGCGTTAGCTGGAATTTTTTCAGGGAGGGACAAAAATTAGCAGTAGTTGATTGTGGATATCTTCTAAGTGGTTGGTGAAGATTCTGATGTTTTGGTACTTGGCCGTCCATCGTGTTTCACATAGCATGGGAACATTTGTTACCAGGCTCCGTCTTTTAAGGCTCTCTCGGTAAACATTTTATAATGGTCTTGACTATACCAATCGCATTGCGGACCTCTGCAACGGAATTGAGATCGTTCACCACCAGGCTAAGTATGTGGGCTGCACAGTGGACGAAAGCAGCTTTGGGGAACTTTTCCTTGATGTTAGCTTGTACTCCGCCAACTTTACCAGCCATGGTTGAGCATC
>OY759272.1:11778982-12045403 GCA_963662155.1 Lamellibrachia columna | reverse complement strand
CTTTGGTAGAATGTTGTGCTGAGTGACCGAACCCAGGATAGGTCACTGTGCCAACAAGGGCTCTTGCTTTCCAGCGAGTGAGTCCACTTGCTGTCTCACATAATTCACATAATTAGTCTTGTGCTTGCTATAAGAGGAAATGGGTACGAGACGGCATATCTTTGTCCATGTTGTACTTTCTCGTGAAAACAAACCTTCGTGTCAGATAAGGTCGAAAGTTGTGGATCAGGTCTCTTTGTTTTATGCATATGTTTTCTATGATCATTCGCATTGTCTATAATGTACTCAATACATTCATATTATTATTGCTGTTTCAGTCGTGGCAACCATTGTACAATGTAGCCAACAATTTAGAAGTATACGGCTTATGTCTGAGTGTGCATTTCTGAGTTAGCATATCTAGTGTATACGCTTTATATGTGTAACTCTCTCCTCTCTCTCTCTCTCTCGCTCTCTCTCTCTCTCTCTCTATCTCTATCTCTATCTCTCTCTCACTATCTGTCTCTCTCCCTCTCTCTTTCTCTCTCTCTCTCTCTCGCTCTCTCTCCCTCTCTCTCTCTCTCTATCTCTCTCCCTCTCTCTCTCTCTCTCGCTCTCATCTCTCTCCCTCTCTCTCTCTCGCTCTCTCTCTGTATCTCTCTCTCTCTCGCTCTCTCTCTCTCTATCTCTATCTCTCTCTCTCTCACTATCTGTCTCTCTCCCTCTCTCTCTCTCTCGCTCTCCTCTCTCTCTCTATCTCTCTCCTCTCCTCTCTCTCTCTCTCTCTTCGCTCTCTCTCTCTCTCTCTCTCTCTCTCTCTCTCGCTCTCTCTCTCTCTCTCTCATCTCTCTCTCTCTCCCTCCTCTCTCTCTCTCTCTCTCTCTCTCTCTCTCTCCCTCTCTCTCTTTCCTCTCGTCTCTCTCTCTCTCCATCTCCTCTCTCTCCCCCCCCCTCTCTCTCTCTATCTCTCTCTCGTACAATGAAGACATGTGCAAGGAGAGTGGCGAGCAGATGGTGAGCAGGCAAAAAATCAACTTAAATTATATTGCTCTCCCACGCAACTACGCTCACGTAACGCAGTTATTCAGCTGATTCAATTAGAACATGTTAAATTATCTCGCTGTTTTCACGACGATAATCTGGCCGTGCTTCGCCACACTACATGTTAGCGACTGCGCTACATTACATGTTAGCGACTGGAGACAGAGCGTCTCGTGGGACCGAAGCAGTAGCCGTTCATACATATACAACATATAGCCGGGAACTAGTTGGAGAATGAACGGAAGGGATATGTTCAGTTATCAGTCGGAATGATGTAGATGATGACATTGATACAATGACAGCCAACTGTCGGAGAAGTGTCGCCGTACTGGGAGGGGTTTACGGTATGACAACCTGCTCCATTCGACTTTTATTGTATCACCTATTATTTTATTGTATTTGTTACTTGGCACGTACATTCTACAACAAAACAAGTTATTGTTGCCATGTTTTATTACTGTCGTTCGCCCGGAAACGAGTGGTAACAGTTTCGACTTACCCTAATAATGGATGACCTCTAGCTTGACAGTAATGACAGTTTGTATGTGAATCGTCACGCTCACAATTCCAATTCCGCCGGGTGACGCTCGATGTAGACTGTCACGTCACTTGGAACAAGGCCAGGGCACTGTAAAGAAGATTGAAATTCAAAGACCGAGGTTTGAATCTTCTTGCTGCCGTTCGGAACATTGCGTCTGCCCCCCCCCCCCCCACACACACACACTAAGTTCCTCACCACACACTGCCCCCGTAGCCCTCACACTGCCCCCATGGCCCCCCATTGCCCTCACACTGCCCCCATGGCTCACATATTGCCCCCATATTGCCCTCACCCTGCTCCCTCCCCCAAACAATTTTCCCTCATGGCTCACATATTGTCATCAAACTGCCCCACATTGCCATTGCCACCACACTGCCCCCATGAGTCCCACATTGTCCTCACACTGCCCCACATTGCATCCCATATTGTCCTCACACTACCCCCCATGGCCCCACATTGTCCATACACTGCCCCCATGGCTCCAATATTGCCCTCTACTGTCCCCGTTGCCCCCACATTGTCCTCACACTGCCCACCATGGCTCCACATTGTCCATACACTGCCCCCATGACTCCCACGTTGCCCACACACCGCCCCCATGGCCCCACATTGCCCACACACTGCCCCCCTCAAGGCCCACACAACGTCCTACCTCCAACACTCATCCTCGCTAGCTTGGAGATGAACAAGCGGCGAGGATGCCTACATTACGCGACACACTGGTTGTTATCATTTCAAACTCTTGCATTGACGTTAAAATAAAAATACCCATCTTCCGGGCGGGATAACTTGATGATTCGTAAATGACTGTCAATCATGAGAAATGCTTTGGTCCTTGGTGCTGCCAGTCAATAATATGATAGCTCGTGGGAATCCAACTATCGAAGTTACGTCTAGCGACGCATTGCCCCTGTGTGATGTGTTTATAGAAAGGTTAACAGAGGAATGCATTTCGAAAACAGTATCTGAGATTGGATATATATATATATATATATATATATATATATATATATATATATATATATATATATATATATATATATATATATATATATATATATATATATATATATATATATATATATATATATATATATATATATGTATATGTATATATATATATACATATATATATGTATATATATATAAATACATATATATACATACATAAATGCATATATATATATATGTGTGTGTGTGTGTGTGTGTGTGTGTGTGTGTGTGTGTGTGTGTGTGTGTGTGTGTGTGTGTGTGTGTGTGTGTGTGTGTGTGTGTGTGTGTGTGTGTGTGTGTGTGTGTGTGTGTGTGTGTGTGTGTGTGTGTGTGTGTGTGTGTGTGTGTGTGTGTGTGTGTGTGTGTGTGTGTGTGTGTGTGTGTGTGTGTGTGTGTGTGTGTGATTATATATATCCAATATCAGATAATGTGGGAGGACGCAAGTGGGTGTAATGTTCATCTGAGACTTGTCCTTGGGCAGCCAATAGCAAGTCGTATGTCATGTCGCAAAATCACCATCTTGATATCCAATCTACACTGATCTTTTACTAATTTTACCTCATGTCCTCTAGTTCTGCTATCTTTCTTGAGTGAGAAAAACATATTTCTATCAATATTTTCATACCCATTCAATATCTTAAAAACTTCAATCTGATCTCCTCTTAACCTCCTTGACTCTATAGTTGTTAAACCACATTCTGTCACGCGTTCTTCGTAACTAAGGTCTCTCAGTTCTGGAATCATTTTAGTTGCGTTCAAGCGTATCAATATCTCCATGCTTGTATACAGTATTCTAAATGAGGTCTAACTATTGCTTTATACAGAAGTACAATTAGCAACGATTAACTAACTAGCCAACGATTAACCAAAACACTCTCATCTGTTGCCAACGATTAACTTACGGCGAGTAAAAATAGGATATGTCGATATTAGTTCGCGTCTACTTCATCTGATATATCTACTGACACACGTCAGTCCTTCTGACATTTACCGATGCTATTGTTTATTTCAAGTAGCGAGATATTTTAACATTTAAATGTGACGCTCTAAACATCTTAGACTTGATGTCGATCATGACCTTCAGAAGACTGTATATTGTTTAATATTGTGTAATGGAAGACTCTCGCTATAAGGACTCCCGGTGTAAGGAACATCCGAACAACTTGGAAATCCCCGTCCTGGCCTGAATTGTTTATGTACCCATGGATCAGTAGCGTATATGGGGGGCATTGGGCCATGGCCCCTTTGGCTTACATGTTTTGCGTATTTGTTTTGCGCTGCTATGTAGTATCATGGTAAACTAATGGGTGACTACGCTTGGCTCCTCTTTGGCCTCCCCTTTAGGCCCCATTTGGCCTCCCCCTTTGGACTCCACTTTGGCCCCCCCTTTGGCCTCCCCTTTGGCCTACCCTTTGGCCTCCCCCTTTGGCCTCCCCCTTTGGCCTCCCCCTTTGGCCTCCCCCTTTGGCCTCCCCCTTTGGCCTCCCCTTTTTGGCCTCCCCATTGGCCTCCCTCTTTGGCCTCCCGTTTGGCCCCCCATTGCCCCCTGCGAGATCCTAGATATGCCATAGATATAAGGAACATTAGAAATATGGAACAGTTTGGCAAAGTCCCACGGTGTTCCTTATTGTGAGAGTCCACTGCATGTAAATGATCTAAATGATGCCATTTTATTTTATTTTATTTTAATTTCAACATGCGCATCTCAAATAACCGTTCTGTGTCGACGAGAGTTGTTTTTGAAAGGCAAGGGAAAAAGTATTTTTTTGTAAAAGTCATTTCGAAAAGGTTTATCTCAAATAAATTTGGCACAGACAGTTTTCCAGAGTAAACAATAGTTTCAAAAACTGTATTTTAAATTAAAAAAAAAATAATATATATAAAAAAAAATATATATATATATATATATATATATATATATATATATATATATATATATATATATATATATATATATATATATATATATATATATATACTTGTGCATTTGTATTTGCGAAATAAAATATGAAATACAATTTTAATCACCCTTAGCCTAGACGACGGCGTCGTTAGTTTTACAATTCCGATCTGTTACTGGATATCGAGAACATTGACACATGAAGTCAGACCTCTCCCCATGTTCACACCGCCATGTATGCCACTCGCCTGGTTCACCAGCATTACCAGGATGTCAGTGTCGGTGGCAACAACAAGAACTGGACAGGAAACCTCGAGGGCTGTTGAGACAATACGCCTGTCCGCGCCCCCTTCGGCCTGCTTGCAGTGGACACAATCGTTTACAAAACATTGTGTAATTATGGAGATAACGCGCCTCTTGTTGGTCGGGATCCCGAGAAAGCTGTGCTGAGGGACGAACGGCTTCACGCTGTCATCGAACAGGATATCACAAGACACTGTTTTCTGCGAGCGACGCTGATGCTCAGTGTTCTTTGTGGAGGTCGCGGCCGAGCCACAGCCGTCAAACACGACGACGACTTACAGACCTGTGAGTTGGGTGCAGACGTTTTTCACGTAGTTAGCAGCAATCTTGTGGTAGGTTGCGTCAGTCGGCCACTTGACGGTGTTCAACAAATGACTACCATCAATCACCACAGATATGTTATCAGAAGTAGTCAGACTACGTTCCTCCACAGATTCTTTCAGGGCGATTGACAGATCACTCTTGTTGTTCTTTCTGAGCAGACAATGCTGAAATAGAGCCGGTGGTTGTGATGACACTTCAAAAGTGTCATCACAGCTGACGTTTGGAGCCGCGACTACTCCTGTTGAGATGTCGATGAGAGTGTTGTGGTGATATGGGAAAGGTGGATGAGCAGCGAAGAAATCAGTGAACAGCTTTATATGCTTCTGAGAGAGACGTACATACTCAGGTCTCAAATCCCTGTGCTGGTCAGACGTTGATGAGTTCACACCAGAGCAAACTCCTCAAGCGCTGAACATATCGGAATGTATTTGGGTAGTGCAACTGTGAAAGTAGAACCCCGTTATGCCTCGACCGTGGGTAATGCCTCCATTCACCTTCAGCAGTCTCACCTGCTCGATCAGCTGATTGAAAAATACCAACTACCAACTGGGCTGCTCACTGGGCAGTGGGGAGGTCATTCAGGCAGGCAAGATTTTGAGGGAAGACCTAGACAATAGAATATCCACTGGTAGGGTCAAAGGGTGATAAGTTGATGGTTAATTATGGCTTGATTGCCTCTGCAAATATGTCTAAAGTAAACATTTGGGGCTGGCTACTTCCAACCAAGTGAACTTATTGGGCCATTAGATCTATGCAAAGGCTGTATTCATGCCCAAAATATGCATCTGTAACATCTGTATTCTGTATGTACTATGTAGTACTAATAGTTATGAGTTTTGCATTAATATTTTTATTAGGTCCAGGCCCAGCCCAGGCCCGATGTGTTTAATATTTGTTCAGCCCAGGCCCGGACCAGGCCCGCAAAATGTAGGCCCTGGCCCGTCGCGGTCCGAGAAATTTAGTAGAGGCCCGTCCATTATATCTTCCTTCCTTAACAGTATATCTCCTCCCTGGATAGCTTCCCCTATGGGGAAGATGCCCTAGGATATCTCCCCCACCCATCCTGGATATCTTACCCCCTCCCAATACCCAAGTAGTCTTGACTCAAAGCTATTTCCCCCACAACTAAAAGCAAGAATACGGTGCGATTAAATCAATATTTATTATAAACTTCATCATGTCATAACTTACAATTATCACAAGAGTACACGTACGATAAATCACAAAATCAGTATTTCATTACTTGCAATTATTACAATAAATTCTCATACAAAATCATTCACCAACTTGAATACATTAATACATTAAATGTCTACTCTTATCACACAAACTGCACGTCCACGAAAAGTTTTTTTAAATATTACATTAAGTGTCTACAACCCATATTGTTTCATGGTAATTAAAGTCATGGGGTGTTTGCTATCACTTTCATCGTGTAATAACTTGTAATTATCAGAAAAAGTCACATATATAATAAGTCACAAACTTGAGTACATTAATGCATTAAGTGTCTACTCTTATCACACAAATTTCCGTATTCTTTCTGCGATGCATGTGATGACTCGAACATATTTACCTGCAATATAGTTACAGTTGCACTGTACGTTTAATCTTCATGATGGCTAGCTGCATTAAATCGTTTTTTAAAGTTAAACGTTTTGGTGCATGCTAGTTGTCAACATTTATAAAAAAAATCACTTGTAAAACTTGGAATCAAACGATATTTTTTCTGTGAAATGGGTGAAAAAAATTAGTTAGTGTGTATAGTGTGCGGTTACCCAACAAATAAATAAGTAATAAACTATACTGCGATGACACATTGGCAACGTGTCAAAGCCACTAAACAAAGGCAGGTCCTTGAAACTTGAGAAAAGAGCTGTGTGTTTTGTTGTTGAGATGGCTGACCATGATTAACCCAGTGCCTTGAGAAAAGAGCTGTGTGTTTTGTTTTTGAGGTGGCCTCGGTGAGAGACGTATCGTGTCCGTGCAGAGCAGTAATGTCTATGCGACCTCCAGCGACCAACAATGTTTTCACTCAGAAGTCGTCAGTGAGTCGCCAGAAAAACGTCGAATCGATATGTTGACATATTTATAGACATCTAAGTCAATTAATCAAAGACAGAGAAACGCGACGGACGGTTCCTGCACTGTCGCCAAGTTCAACAATAGCACAAGAAATGTTGTCATAGGCAACCTGGAAATATGCAGATTTCTCGTTTATGGACGTCAAAAATGAAAAAGCACGAAACGGTGGCTTATGTAAATTCTATGATTGTACACAAAATGAAGTTGTTATTAAGTCGTGTTTCAAATTATACTTCCATATGGCGAACTCTTGCGAGATGTCGTTACTTAACTCGACAATGAATACCAACTAAAACAGTGTTATTCCTACGGTTAGTTTCTACATGGTCCAGTAACATATGAATTATATATCATTTTATTGTAGGCCGGTGCGTAATAATAATGGCATATATATATAGCAAAGTAAACTGGATAGCCCTGGTGAATTAATGGACATATTTTCTCCAGATATGGCTAGATATAAACAGTGACGTCACCTAGGCTTATGATCATCTGATATGAACTGACGTGTATCCAGGACACACGTGAATGGTCGCTAATTGCCAAAGAAAGAACATGCAATGACATTATTGCTATGACATTGTTGTTTGTTCTGAATCAGTTTATTACTTTTACCTGCCTGAATTCTCCGAAGAATGTGATCAATTGGCGCACATGGTGCCATAGCCTGTGGGTTGGACGTAATATAGTGGACCATAAAATACCAACTTAGAATGACAGTCGCATTACAGATGGCAAAATATGTATACACCACTACGACAGCATTGCCACGAGAAAACACTTGAAGGTCAGATGTCGCCATTGCTTTTAATGTACAAAATGGCGAATGCCATGCTACGGCGACATAGGGGACTTTGTTGTTAGTAGGTTATTGGGTAGTTCGGTTATTATTGTCATGGGCGGATTCAAACCCAGAAGGGAGTGCCCAGTTTCACATAAGACACCAGACAGTAGGCCTTCAAGTTATCCAAATTTGTAGAGGATATATATAGGACTGCCTGCCCGCACGCCCGCACGCCCGCACGCCCGCACGCCCGCACGCCCGCACGCCCGCACGCCCGCACACCCGCACACCTGCACGCACGCCCGCTCGGATGCACGTGCGCACGCACACACACACCTGAGTCCCTCTACCCATCAACTACAATATGTTGCGCATTGTGAAATATAAACCAAATAATAACAATATTTAACAAATTCATGTTTTGGCAAATCCATACCAACACTTTTTGTATTGAAAATTGTGTTTGAACTAGTTTAATCATGTCGAACACCTACACACCATCATGGTAGAGTTATGCGAACACATCCTGTTCATCACAGCGATTCGCTCGTCGCTTCCTGCAAAGACCCATAAACTTGGTGCGACTGGCCTCACACACCGACTCTGTGATCATGCTTTTGAGTTTCCAGTGCCACTTTGGGGAGAAATTAATGAAGTTCGTCATAGTTATAACTGATGGAATCAGGGTAGAGTTATATCACGTTGCATGCCTTGACGATGCGCACGTTCGGAGCATGACGTTTTACACCGTTTTTTATGATATTTTTCTGCATCAAGGCAGCCACACCATTAATCTTACCAATGAAGCTAGCAGTCTTACAAATGAAGCTAGTCTTATTAATTTCGTTTTGTATTATCTTCGAGGCCTGCAGGGCGTTATTGTCTTATGTTGACAAATGCTTCTCCAGAACTACCATGGTTGGCGATGATTCTCGTTAGGGTTCAGATCGTTCGCATCATAGCTGTGACTTCTCAGAACGAAATTGTCTCTCACCACTCTGGTTTGCAAGCATGACACAACAGTTGCTGATCAACTGAAATTCACTCAAATGCATTGATAACAAGAATCCTTTTACGTTTCATAATGGGTACTACGAGGATAAGGCAGGATGGAGAAAGCGAAACAGAACGACTGGTGGCAATGCCCCGAGTTTGTGTGTTAGAAAACTCGTTATCTGATAAACAAGTGCCGGGGGCGCCACCTCGTGGTGTCTCGACAACTAAGTCTGACTTGCTGAAATTCCGACCGAAATATTGGGGAGGGATTGACACATGATGAGCACCCCCTGCATCCGCCCATGATTGCTTAGCGACTGTTGTCTTAGAAATAGTTCGCGGGGCACACATATTTCTATAACCTATTTCCATGTTCAAATAGATAGTTACACAATGTAATCACTGTCTATTATTAGATTAAACACGTATAAGCTTAAACAAATTAACAGAAGTAAGTGTGTTAGTTTTTCCGTCTCATGTAGTATAATGTTTAATTTCGTTTCCTAAGCCCCTCTTGCCACCAACATCAAAATAGCTGCATCGTTTTAATCACATTCCCGTTTTGGATAAGTTACCACTTGACATAATTATTTCCTGTTCTATACTCGTTATCCCCTACTGTCCTTTAACATAATTCATGTTCTATGCAAGTCACCCCCTACTGTCCTTTAACATAATTCATGTTCTATGCAAGTCACCCCCTACTGTCCTTTAACATAATTCATGTTCTATGCAAGTCACCCCCTACTGTCCTTTAACATAATTCATGTTCTTTGCAAGTCACCCCCTACTGTCCTTTAACATAATTCATGTTCTATGCAAGTCACCCCCTACTGTCCTTTAACATAACTCGTGTTCTATGCAAGTCACCCCCTACTGTCCTTTAACATAATTCCTGTTCTATGCAAGTTACCCCCTACTGTCCTTTAACATAATTCATGTTCTATGCAAGTCACCCCCTACTATCCTTTAACATAATTAATTTTCTATGCAAGTCACCCCCTATTGTCCTTTAACATAATTCCTGTTCTATGCAAGTTACCCCCGTCTGTCCTTTGACATCACTAAAGTGCACACATTAAACACTAAATGTTTTCCGAATGTTTCTAAAATATTGAAGTATCGTTATTAGACAATTGGGGTGTTTCAAACGTTTGATTCAAATCCAGCACAAATCACGGATATCAGAAAAGACCGACTAAACTTGAAAATGTCCTATCGATGTGGCCTTGATCAGGTAATTTGTCCGATAAAATTATCGTCGGAGCGGTCATGTGTCCTATCTTTTTTATCACTGCGGACACTGAGAACAACATTTACCGAACTCTGCAGTTCGTTTGTTAGTTCGGCTTCTCGCTATTCGACTGCGTCGGCAATTCATGCTAATGCGTCGTCTATTTCTGGCTTGAAGTTAGCACAACAGCAATAGATGTTTTTAAAAAGCAAAGTACTTCGGTTACTAAGCATTAGGGGCGCTGTTTTAAGAATTTTTTTTAATTCACTAGCCGCTACGGGCGCTTCATTAGTGCGGTCACTATCCACCAGGATTAATAAACATCAATATATTTTGTCATAATGATGAGTTGAAACATTTTCCGGTTTGTTTTTTAATATATAGGTGTTTGGAGGCAATTCATACCTAATGTCTAGATCTTAATTTGTGTTTTCATAATTACATATGTGTTTGCATTTGTTATCGTTGCAGAAAAGAGCAGTTTTTACCTTTCGCGCTCCTCCTTACGTTGAAGGCAAGTCTTTTAGTTCATCCTAACTGTATAGAATGGACTAGTGTTTAGCTCGGTTTAATGACTAATGTCTGGAAGGTATTCATACACATAGGTGTCAACATCTGCTGATGGAAAAGCAGGGAGATGCTCATGAAAAGCGGAAAAGACCCTCATCCACTTAACTTTCTTCGTTTTATTGTTTTTCGTCGTTTTTCAAGGTGTTGTTTTACGGGACGCCATTTTGAGGCCGTTCTATTTCGCGGTAAACGCACGCGCTAGAAAATGTGACATCATTTGAGACCAAAGAAACTAAATGTGCCTAAAATGACGTCGTGTGCAATAAAATGATTTTGCTTGTTTTTGAAAATTACAAAAAGCGGGAAACTGGGAACAGGGGAGAAAGCGGTTTTTTTTAACCCGAAAACGGTAATGTAGGAGGACATTAAATGTATGTGTTGTGGGACTATTCGTTTATATTGTGAATTTTTTTATAACTACATATTTTGGTCCTACCCGGAATTGCTATCAAAGATAGGCACAGGTGTGCACATCATTCTGGTGGGGTTGGAGGGTTTCGGGGAAAATTGCGTCGGGCGACATTTTTGTTTGGGCGAAATTTCAGAATTGAAATCTGCAATAAAGATTTCAGCCCTTGCTACCATTCGCTTTGTTGGATTCCTCAGGTATTCCAATATCATGTGCAAGTTTCCATCTACATTCTGAGGATGAAAGACAGAAGTGGGTTTTTTTCTCAAAAACAAAACACGGATTTAAACACTTGTAAATAGTCAAAATCTTGAATCTTTCACAAATGTACACTTTCTCTTAGACGGATGATCTTGAATCATTCACAAATTCACAATCACTGCAATGTGTTGCTCGACGAGAGACCTACCTAGCGGCCGCAGAAGATGCTCACGGTGTGCTGTTGTCGGGCCAATCGATGTGCGGATGTAAAGTTGCTGTCACGAACGACGACGCAGCCTCGGCAGATACGAATCGACGAGTCCCTACCGCCGTCGGTCTCTCCAGTCGCGAGTCTGCCTGACGATTGCGTGCCACGAGAAGCGCTAAATGAAACCTCGTGCCCGGGAAGATGCATTTTGTAACTCTGCCGGCGCTCGAAATTGACCAATCAAAACTAGATAAATGAATATACCCTTAATCAAGCCAGAGCGCAGCAACAGTGGAAGCAGTTTGTGTCTGAGCGCTGCTGCTTGATTTATGTGACATTACCGAACAATGAAATGTACAGTTATTTGGGTCGGCTTTGTTTTTATGCACACATTGAAACATCGGTTGCGTCGTCGGATGTCTGGGCACGCGACTGCTAGTCGATGGTTTGATTTACCATTCTAGTACATGAGTCAGCTTAACATGTTTTGTTGTGCTATTGCGGACAATACAATTGATGGCGTGCCTAGAAAGCCTCGTTGTATGGTAATACGCACTGTTTCTTTAGCGCCAACTTATGAAACTTAACCACGTAATACATTTAACATCACTTGATTGTTGACGTTTTTATATGACAGTATTGCGGGAGATGGTTATGGCTACTTCTGCACATGTGTCTAGTGACCTGCTCTCCGAACGAATGATTATAATCCTCAATGTCATGTTCGTGCGAGGTAGTTAGCAGACTTGATTGAGCCGCGTCATGCACGCTTCTGCAGTAGCTCACGAGAGATAGAGTCCACAGCTTGTATCCCTGTGTGAGCTATTTTACTTCCTAAGAATATATATACCAGATAGAAGGGACCAACGGCTTTTAGTGTCACTTCCGAAAGACACAGGCGAAGTGAGGTGAACGAAATTGACTGACCTTACTGCTATCAGCAAAACCACCACCAGCAGCTGATGTGTTTAATTCTATATGAAATACATGAATGAGAATGCCAGTTGGTGTGCTGCTCATTTAGGCTGAATAAATAACGCAACGACACCTCCACCACCAACAACAACACGACGGAATAGACCAGGCTCTGCCTTCATGTTTTCTGTTAGTTTTCACACACAGTAACTGCGGAAGAAACCATGGATTTGGGACTCTTCTCGAGGCGAGACAAGTGTGGAGAATGTCATACACCAGAGTACCAAAAACACTACTTTATTCCAAACTCATCTCTGGAAAACGTGTACAAAGAAACTGTACAAAGACAAAACGAAAGAAAATGTGAAAACACGAAGAAGTGCAGTATAGACCCATCCACCCGGAAAACCGACTCCGTAGACCGTGTACGGCAGGGAAGCATCTGCAAGGCCGGCGTCAAACATTTCGAAACTAAATCGCACAGTCACGGAAGCCGAGAAACAGCGGCGGCGGAAGGTCCGTGAATTTAACGGCATCTCGGGGACGACAATCGCGTGTGTGATTTGTGCGGCTGGGTCTGCAGGTAGCGAATTAGTCTGTTCAGTCACCGACGCTCTCATCGCTCGTAACTAGACATCACCATCACCATCTTCACAACGACTCAAGATCATCATACTCGACTACGAGTGATTGCAAGAGATGATTGAGAGGACTGCAGTGTGACCAATCAAAGGCTTGCTGTTGCCAGGTTATATTGAATATTATCTGCAAAAACAATTCGTATTGTGATGCGCACCGTGTCTTATTGAAAAGATCAAACATGTGAAATGTCCCTAGTCTCAAAACGAACTTCTTACGCTCGTTTAAATGTTCGTAAAATTAGGAATTTATTGAATGAATTAGATTTTCTTATATTATTATTATTATAATTATTATTATCATCTTTATTCGGACTCACGATCCACAAACATATACATATTAAACAAATTAAAACTTAGAAATAGCAGCTAGAAAACAAATTATATTGTGCTGAGATATGAAATCACAGCATTACATTCTTCCTTATTTAAGACAGCATCGTTGTTACAATCTTTAATTTCCACCAATTCACAAATAATGTTTGCATTGTCACAGTATGTAGCATTGACATCGATATTCCACATTTCTTTACACTTATGCTTAACAGCACTCATGGGCATATACAACAGTTCATGGTGGGTCATGTTATATTTGGACGTAATGTGTCTTGCCCATAATGGACCTGTGAGAACTCTGTCTCAAATGAAGGTTCATCTCCTGACAACCTTCGCACCACCATTGTTTTTTCTGCAGGGTTGGGAACAAAGCAGTGATAGCTCCGTGTGCCTGGCACAGTCTTTGCATTGGAAAATCTGTGTTCTTGTTGGTCTACATGAGCACTAACTTCCTCCTTACTGATGAAGAATAATTTATATTAAGCAAGTGTCCTGCACCCCAGTCATACAAGTTGTTTGCAGTTTAAAATATGACCCACTACAGTAGCTTGAAGGCTTTGAGGCTTCCGTTTCACAATTCCACCAACGTCATCACATGCATTCTTGTCATGACTGGTGACAAAGAAATGCCATTCAGCATACAATCCAAAGTCATATTGATGGTACAGAAGGTTGCACAAATTGCTTAAGTTTTTGTATTGCGAAACAGCTCCTTCTGAAAAGTAGTAATTTTCATGATACCTGGACAGAGCTGCTTCATGTGGCTCTACTACTTACATACTTGCATGCTGTGTTTGCCCATCCTTCTTGAAGTATGTAACAAAGGGATGGAGAGTTGCTTGACTGTTGTCCCAGTGATATCCCTGAGCTGCATCCTGGACAACAACACTATAATTTTCAGGGAAGTCAATGATGATTATGGCTTGTTCTGGTCCGCGGTTTTCCTTTAAGGCTAAGAGGTAAGCCGACTGATGTTTCGCTGTGTAGTGGTGTGTTGTCAATGTTTCAATCTTCTTCACAAAAGTTTCCAGGAGCTCGTGCAGTGGCGTGCTAAAGTCCTGCAGTGTGGTGCGATCTGTAATGAGCCACTGCTTATAGTGCACCGCTTCATCTCTTGCATTACTAACTTATCACAGAGATTCAAGGCAAGTCATTAGCTCATTAGCTCCAGGACATCTAGAGCACCTGTGGATCATGCGAAGGTTTGAGTCAGAACAGACAAGCTTTGCCATCAAGTCGTACTATTCATTGAAGTGTCCTTTGGCAAAGCAGTAATCATTAGTTTTACATTTTCGTGAATTATACATACATATACTGAATGTGTCCCTCTACAGCCAACAGTTATGCAGTGTTGTGGCTGAAGAGAACGGCATTTGGACAGTCCTATCTTGTCGCCTGTGTATTTAGCCTGATAATATATGTAGAGTTCACTGAGATTTAAAAGAAGAAGTCGTTTTTGCTTGTGCACTGGCTTGCCATCAGACCCCTTCACGATCTGTTGCTCCAGGGAGCAGCCGTGAATGTTCATTCTCCTCGTAACAGGCTGTCATCCTCTCTTCTACATCCTTAGAGAGTGACTTTCCAACTTTTGGCTTAACTTCTGCGAGTATTCCCTTTTTACTCTTGAGTTTCCTTGCCTGCTTAACTTTATGTTTACTAACATTGAACTCTGTAGTTGTGGCGATTGTCCAGCTCTGTGGAGCCAGTGTTAACAACTGCACCTGCTTTTGCTTTGATGATATTAACATATTTCCTTTCAATAAAGTAACAGTCTGTCCATGTCCTCACATTTACTGCATGTTGATGCCTTAGGTAGTTCATTGGATGCATGTTGATGCCTTAGGTAGTTTATTGGGTGCATGTTGATGCCTTAGGTAGTTCATTGGATGCATGTTGATGCCTTAGGTAGTTCATTGGATGCATGTTGATGTCTTAGGTAGTTCATTGGATGCATGTTGATACCTTAGGTAGTTCATTGGATGCACGTTGATGCCTTAGGTAGTTCATTGGATGCATGTTGATGCCTTAGGTAGTTCATTGGATGCATGTTGATGCCTTAGGTAGTTCATTGGATGCATGTTGATGCCTTAGGTAGTTCATTGGATGCATGTTGATGCCTTAGGTAGTTCATTGGATGCATGTTGATGCCTTAGGTAGTTCACTGGATTCCACACCCAGCAGTTTTATAACTTTATCTGACACAGCACCTTGAATCTGGACCACTTTCCTCTTGCCGTAGGCCCACTTGTTTCTTTGACTTACACGGGCACTTCTCAGAGGGGAACATCAGACCCTGCTATGAGTTTGTTCAATAGTTCCTCCTCATATGGGTTTGACATGTCAGCCTCTAAAGTGGCAGATTCCATACCTCCTGGCTCTTCAGTGTCAGCTTTAAGTTCTTGGATTTCTGGAGCTTTCACAATTTTTTCAACAACATATTTCCTGGAAGACTCTTCTAAAATGTGCAATGTTTATGGCACTTTTGAACAGTACTTTTTTTAATATATAGAAGAATCAGGAAATGTATTAACATTGTGATATATAGCATTGTGCACTCGTGAATGCTAGGCGAGTTCTAAAAAGTGCAGCATTAAAAATAAGTTCACCATGAAGGACTTTCGAATGGATCATGAAATTTGGCACACATAAACTACATACTATTAGCTTTAAAAAGAGACCAGTTTTAAGATTTTGCTCATATGCCCACAATGGGTTTTGCACCATTGAAAATGTCCCCAAAATGACTTTTTCATGATTTCGCAAGGGTGTTGTTCCATAGTTAATAAGTACATAGTTGTACTATTCAATAGTTTTACATCAACTGGGGTGGACTTCTTGGAGACAAAAAGTTATATAGCTATAATGAATGTAAGACTATGTTTCAGAGTCTCAAACATGACTGCTCGTAAGGTAAAATCGCAATTTTCAGACTTTTCAATTGCCTCTGATCATTCCGTGTGACTACACTGCTATATATCAGACCTTTAAGACCTTCTTAGTTACCACAGAAACTTTCACATCTCTGTGTACATTATTTCCCGAGATAATGGGACTTGAAATATAGCATGAATATGACGACCGCGATTTTTTGTGTGCAAAATTCGACACCTTCCTCACTTACTTACTCAAAAACTACTTGGAATATAGAGTGTAAACTTCAGATTTATCCATGAAGATGGCTGTGGAATATGTGGTAACAATTTCAATTGAATCTGAGACCGAAGTGCGTGGGGCTTGATTGTGTTGATCTGGAATGACCCCTATACAATTTCAGCTCCATATATTGGCTGTACAAATAACTATACAAGGGAAGCACATTTCGAGAAAATCACACTTTTGTATTGAATTATTCCATACATTCACGTGTAAATTCAAATTCAACGCATCTGCAAAACATAACAAATTCGGTTTTCTGAAAAGGTGTGCACTAGTAGATGTAATTTCCTAAAAAAACGGCATTTTGACCCCTTGTTACATTGTGAACTTTAAAATTACCTTCAAATCCAAAATTAACGATGGTATCCACCCACATCGTTTCGGTCATGCTATGAATGACTGATCCAGCATGAACGCCCGCTATTAACAAATAGTGAGTTAATTTCTAGAGGACTTTCCTTGTTTGGCTAATCACCTATTATGCCAAATTGTATTCTCGTCAACATAAGTCTAAGCATTTACATATTACTGAAAGCAATAGCCAAATTCGACAAAGCGGTTATCCTTAGGAACACAATTGCAACGGAATGTTGACCCGGAAACATTATAGCCAGCCAGTGCAATCGGTTCACTGTCACACGTGTCACGTCGTGGCTTGCATTTCAAGAGCACATCAACATGCCAGTGCTCCAGAATTGTAGCAAATAAACATATTCATAGAGTTGATGCGCTCATTCGCTTTATGTATGGTGCATCCCGAGAGACACGCGGCGACTAGCGATGACACGGCTGACGTCGAACTCCCTACGTTGGAAAGGACATTATTGTGTATAACTAGCCCAGTGGCCCGGCGTTGCACGGGAGAAAAGGCAAAGGCTTATGACACCTTGCATTACCCAGTCAAGTTTTGGTAGTGCAACGACAATGGCAATGACATCTTCGCACCATAAACATCACGTACAACTGCTAGTCTCACGAAGCGTTCGGTAGACGTTTGACGTCAATCACGTAACAATGGCTGACACACGCATTGCTTTGCTAACAATTGCACGTAGCTATTGTTCTGACTTACGTAATGTATGTCAAACGCCCACAATGGTTCCTTCGACGTAATACCACACCCCTGGGGAATTTTTAATTTGTTTTAAAGTACGAACCATCCCCATGGACAACCGGGCACGCCTACAAAATTTCAGCCCCACACATGCGAAACTAACGGATATGCGAGGGAACAGACAGTCAGGCGGGCAGGCAGGCAGGCAGGCAGGCAGGCAGGCAGGCAGGCAGGCAGGCAGGCAGGCAGGCAGGCAGGCAGGCAGGCAGGCAGGCAGGCAGACAAACATACCTACATAGTCACAAACTCTGCGTGGGGGGCACACACACACACACACACACACACACACACACACACACACACACACACACACACACACACACACACACACACACACACACACACACACACACACACACACACACACACACACACACACACACACACACACACACACACACACACACACACACACACACACACACATCATGCATATAATGTAATCAATTTTAGCATTGGAAATGATATGCAAATCTTTCGCATTTCTGTGGGTTGACTGATTGGACGTACAGACGTATTGACAATAAAATTAATATCCTATCGCATTAGCGCGGCCGCGTATTGCATAGATTAACCGAGCGCAGATGTGGTGTTGATTTCGCGTGATCATTTCTTTTTGTATATGAGCATAGACGGACTACTTAAGGTGCTACACAGACACCTTTGTGCACCATTCTAACATGCTACCAACTGTGACCAGATTATGGGAAACTCCCTTGTCAATCGATAGACAGTACAATCAAAGAACCCCATTGACCACATCTACTTCAAGTGTCTTGCAAGACGAACAACCACATATGCGTCTGGCTTAAAAATAGGATTGAGCGTTTTCTGTTAATTATGTTGAGATTTGCACTTGTTTAACGAACTTACTCATTTTATAAATGTTTTCTCTCTCTTTGAAAGAACATAACTTATTAGGCCAACTAATGTACTAACTTTTAAATATTTTAATTTATAAGGTGGCTCCTCGATAGCGACTAGTAAGTCTTAGAGGAGGCTCCTGACCGTATTATTATTACTTTATCTTAATACACACCACGTTCATTGCAAAATTACAAACTTATACTATATAATATTGCATTGTTAACATAGATGTATGTCTGTATCTTTTGAAACGTTACATTGGTCAAATAAAAACAATTCTTCTTCTTCTGTTGAAGCGTTCTGTTTGTTAACTGTCGCTCCATTTCATCAAGATTACTTATCAAATAAGACGTATTTTCAGAGGCCAGCGATTTCCCTAACAGGTGAACGCAACGTTTTTAGAATGAGGTATGTGTATGTTCTCGTAAGATGCGCTGGTAGTGGCGGCAGCGCTACATCCACTACCCGTGAACCGGAAGTAGAGGTGACCACTGGTACCCATTTGTAAACTACTCAATAACATTTCGTTTTCTTTCTGTATACGTAATTAGGTCTGGCTATTGATACACTGTTGAATAAATGGTTATATCACAATTCGTGGAAGGCTGGATAGTGTTTTGTTCTTGTTCTATAAAAAAGGGATATCACCGTTAGAACCATGTCGTGAGGGTGGGAGCTGTGGCCATACTCCCCCTAATTACTCTATTGCAGTAAAACGTCGCACACTTCTACCTAATGCAGCATTAGCATTTCGTGGCGCACCCATCCGTATTCACACGAGCTATGCACACCAAGAAATATACCTTTACAAACGTGATGTGTGCGATATCACGATATCGCGTGTGAGTATTGTAATGTGAAAGCAAAGCAATTGTAACTGTCGAAGGAAGGCTAGATTGGCATATTTCTTAACTTACGGTGGATCGGTGAGATGAGTTTAATAGTGGCGGTATGCATATATTTGTGCGAATAATGCAGTAGTGTAGGACTCAAGCAACATGTAATAGTTTCATTGATTTACTGTTGCGAGATCATCCGTTTCTCCCGACTGAGAAACCGAACAGACATAATGCTTGATAAAGTCCGTCGGACCGATCGATGAACAACTCATTTAGGTGGTTGTGTATGAAGATGAAAAGGCGACAGATAATATATTCATCCTGATCAAATGACTAAGTGTCTGTGCGTGTGTGTCTGAGTATGTGTCTGTCTGTGTCTGTCTATGTATTTCTGTGACTCTCTGTGTTTCTCTGTGTCTGCCTGTGTCTGTCATTATCTGTGTCTGTCTGTGTCTGTCTGTTTGTGTCTGTTTCTCTCTCTCTCTCTCTCTCTCTCTCTCTCTCTCTCTCTCTCTCTCTCTCTCTCTCTCTCTCTCTCTCTCTCTCTCTCTCTCTCTCTCTCTCTCTCTCTCTCTCTCTCTCTCTCTCTGTGTGTGTGTGTGTGTGTGTGTGTGTGTGTGTGTGTGTGTGTGTGTGTGTGTGTGTGTGTGTGTGTGTGTGTGTGTGTGTGTGTGTGTGTGTGTGTGTGTGTGTGTGTGTGTGTGTGTGTGTGTGTGTGTGTGTGTGTGTGTGTGTGTGTGTGTGTGTGTGTGTCTGTGTGTGTCTGTGTGTGTCTGTGTCTGTATGTATCTGAATCCGTGACTGTCTGCATATGTGTTTGTCTGTATATGTGTTTGTCTGTCCTTGTATAATAACGAAGGCAGACAGGGTGTAAACCATTGAAAATTGTAGTTAGATAATGGACTGAATGAATTATTGTTTACCCTTTCAATGTTTTGCTCCAAATATTGTGTATTGGAAGTGGCATTTTCATTTCGTTGAAATTGCGAAATAGACGCCAGTGTGTAAGAAATACACCGGCAAGGTCTAAAAATGTAATCCACGTTAATGGCGCCATTTTTATTTCAAAACAGATGGCCGTTCTAATGCAAAGTGTAATTGTTAGATTTTGGTCGTCATATATCATTGGTCAGTGACGAAGAAGAAGGAAAAGAAACTACATCGTCGACCGGTGCTGGTGCCAACCTTACCCCGGACTTCAGGGATAACGGAGAGAAGAACAGCAAAAATATAACAGCTTTATACGACCAGAGATACTCTCGCTTGCCTAGATATAATGTGCATTGTCAACATTCACACATCCTGATAACGGTGTTAAATGATCCTACAAGAGGTCACTGTGTCATCATGTATGTAGTAGGATCAACGTTTATACATGGTTGACACGCTATTTGTCAGACACAGGTAAATTATAATAGTTACCCGCAGCACGCAATGTCCATGGGATGTTTCATTTGCGTTGTGTAGGGCAATGCAGTACTACAGCGTTAAATATCACGGAAGCGCAATGTTATGTTCATAAATTACATACGTAAAGGCAAATGTACGTTCTTATATAGCGCGGTATCCAGTCCGTGGAACTGTTCAAAGCGCTTTAGACGTCACCCCCGGCAGACATGTTCATTCCAATGCCAATTCGACTTCTCTGGGAAGCACTCAGTCTCGCTGTAATTACTGCACGAAGACTATTCGTTCACATATCCACCACTGTGGATATGTGGGGAGCGGTGGTCTAATGGTTAGAGGACCCGCCTGTCTATCGACAGGACGGTGGTTCGATTCCACCTCCGCCGTTTCGAAGCTTGGGCAATTTCGTTCACCCCACATTGCCTGTGTCTTTCGGAAGAGACATTAAAGCCGTTGGTCCAAACTCCTGCGTTAGCTCAAGATTGGGCTGTTTGGAGTATAACTACTTGAGACTTGAGACTGTGTATAGCCAGGTACTCATTAACAGGGCTGAGTGAACTCGAGCAACTAGAAAGAACGAAATGGCCCAAGCTTTCAAGCGGTAGCACGTGGATTCGAACTCTCGAATCCTCTCGATTGAGTGTGTGGTGTTCTAACCAACAGGCCACCGCGTCCCGTTGTCTTAGATGCATACATCAATGCACAGAAACCCACAACAGCCTCGTACCCGGGGAACCTAAGCAACTGCCCACATATCACTGCTAAGATGAATAACAATACAATAAAATACAGTATGATACGGAGCCTTCTACCGCCCACCCACCAACGCCCACCAACATCCGCCCCGAACCGCTCGCGAATTTATGTTCCGCTCATTGGCTGTTGGTCTGACCTTTCACGGAGACGTGGCGGTTGGAACGTCCGAACCCGGGTTCGAATCATCTTGTTGTCGTGACGAAGCTTTGGTAATTTCGTTCACCCAACTTTGCTCAAGAGACAGTGTTGGATATGTGAACGAATAGTCTTCGCGCAGTAATTGCAGCATGGCTGAATGCTTCCCAGAGAAGGCGATGAAATAAACAGGTCTGCCAGGGGTGAAGCATTAAGCGCTTTGAAGGACTGGATACCGAATGAAAGTACATTTCACAACACGCACGTCTCGCGACTAAACTGTAAACATGTATTGAAATCGTGGAGCTCTGCTGATTATCAAGTAGCGAAATTATTACTTTAACGCTTCTATTGGTGTACAAAATGTGTATGCAATGGACTCCTATTAACATAATCACATATAACAGAATCAGCCGCTTAGTAGAATCAAATATATCGGCCGGGAAGGAATCATTCCCCATTCTTGCTGTATTAAAGTGCGCCGCTTAAGATAATCAGCCGTTTAGCAGAATCATATTGTTCTGGCCATAAGTGAATGTGAGAATTACCTATGTAATCAATGTTGTGAGTCTACTAGTGAGACGAACTGGAACAGATGGCTGTGTACTAATTTGAATAAAGACTACTGGTGCTGTGTGACTTGAGTCACCATAGAAATAGACTCAGCTAGTTCTTAATAATGTCTCTTATATGAGCAACAAAGGCATTTTAAGGCTGATGAATGGACTCTTCATTATGGACTTCCTGGCTTAATTAAGCAAACACAAGGATAGCCTGAACTGGTTACTAATATAACTATTTGCTTAAAGCTAACTATGGGCTTCTAACTGGGAAAAGATACTGGCTTTAGTTAAGCCTTTAGTTAATTTTTCTATATATATATATATCAATCAGAAATAATGTATTTGAACATTTCAGATACTCTATGGATGTATTTAAATAAAATATAGTTTCATTCTGTTAATTACAAATGCTTGATAAAACTGTAGTTAAAATAACATCGTAAATAATTATAATTTTATTGATTTTCAACCGGAATTAGACATGGGCGGTATGGAGACTGAGACATAGTCTGCGTGGAGATGTAATCAGAACATGTCGCGTGCAGGTGGAACAATATTACCGAACGCGTGTGACGACAAATGCGACACACACTGCGTCTGAAATTGACGACACAGAAACTATCAAAGACAGATCGCCGTAATTATGTGGTTAGCAAGAGCTAATGTGTTCGACATGTTGCCATCGCTGCGTATGAAAGATTTCTTGGAACAGGCCGCAGCGTGTTTACTCATTAACAACGTGTCTCGCATTTGTTTCGTTCACTGCAACGTTGGCTTTGGAGAAGGTAGTTAGTCTGAATATTTATTATTGTGAACGTTTATTATTCCGAAGATTCCATAATCAGAGATTTCATTATTCCTTAATTTGATTGAAAGTTCACCAGCCCAAATATTCGTGTATACCATAAAACTTTATAATTAAACAATTTATATGACTAAATTATATTGTCATCATCATTATCATCTAAGCATCCTGAGGACGGTCCCTATAGCAATTGCTCCTGATACTTCTCCTTTGGCGCCTGTCCTGCATAAATGCGTTAAGTTCAGACACTGTTATCCCGAATTCAGACACAAATGCTTTTGGATGAGTTAAGCATGGTCTCTCTAGTCGTCTATGTCCATGCTTTGGTTGCCATGTAACCAGCACTGTCAACGCTTCTGAATTTTGTTTTACTCTGGAACAGTTACCTGTAAATCGGGCTCGCCTCCGCCTGATTGTCTCTGAAATGTTTAAATAATTCTCTATTTGTCGAGTGTTGACAGTGTTGTGTCCAAAAATTGTGTGGTTTTTACGTAGGCCTAGTCGTGTGTAGCATCCACATCCAACCGGTCCTACATATATATATATATATATATATATATATATATATATATATATATATATATATATATATATACTATATTATATATATTATATATTTGTGTGTGTGTGTGTGTGTGCGTGTGCGTGTGCGTGTGCGTGTGCGTGTGCGTGTGCGTGTGCGTGTGCGTGTGCGTGTGCGTGTGCGTGTGCGTGTGCGTGAGTGTAGCCAATGACTATGTGGAAGATTTGGATATGTCACAAAGGAATGGCAGGAAACAAGTAAAATCAAGGTAACGGTCGTTGCGTCTGTCGTCCTTGGGAATAACAACCGTTACCGAGTCCGGCTAGATGTGAAAGTGAATGCATGACTGTTCCTATTTATATATATTTTTTGAAGTACACTGTGTAAGTCGAACATAGTAGCGGGTTGGAATGAGCACGTTACGCCATACAGAGAAGCATAAATTTTCTGGCATAATGTCTGGAAAGATTGTGGTTCTCCTTGCAACACTGTTATTGCCGATGTCATGCGTAGATCACGCTCTCGATATCACAGAGATGTTATATTGTTAAACATAATCAAAATAATGCTAAAAAAAAAAGAATGTCTACAGCCTTACTTGGACATAAAACAAGGGACTTCTGGAAAGAACTGGGTAAAGTCAATACGACAAATACTGTGTTACCCAACCTGGTTGATGATGTAACTGGGGACGAAAATATATCTAAACTCTTTGATACTTAATATGACGAATTGTATAATTCAGTAGCTTTTAATGTCTTCATTTGTTGCAAAATATACTTAGTAAAATAGACGCACAATGTAATGACTGAAAATATTGTTTCTGTAGAGGACGTCTTGAATGATATTACCCAGGTTAAAATAACAAATGTGTTGGATATGGGTTGGTTTATGTTTATATTGATCACTTTATCCATGGTCCTCACAAACTACAAGTACAAAAGCATTTGATAAAGTAAATTATGTCAAACTGTTTAATAGAGTGATGGATAGAGGAATGAATACCCTGCTAACCAGATGTTTACTTTATATATACACTAATCAACACTTGAACCTTTCGTGGAACAATTCTATGTAAGATTATTTCTCCACTACCAATGGAGTGAAGCAGGGTGGGGGGTTTTGCCCGTTAATATTTTAATTTCTATATATATGGATGAACTGTTTATAAGACTCAGCATTTCTGGGTTTGGTTGTATGATATGTCTTAAGTATTATGGCGCTATCGACTTTGCATATGACATATCTTTAATAGCTGCATCCAATGGCGCAACGGGGGGGGGGAGGGGGCAAATGCCCCAAGCGACACTTTTTTGGGGGCGGCACTTTGGGGAGATTGTTTTACTTAAGCAACATTCATACATATTTATACGTTGTGGTCTACACGAATTCTGAACACATCGCTGTTATATTACATAAATATTGAAGTAATCATGCTTGAATACGTCAAATGTAACTCAATTGACATTAGCCAATACTGGTGTACGTGACAATATCACTAGCGAAACCTGTTCCATTACTGCACTCTTTTTTTTTTTTGGGGGGCGGCATTTTTTACTCTTGCCTACAGCGGCACTTGGCCTCGTTACGCCACTGGCTCCATCAATATATGCATTGAACAAAATGTGTGATATATGTGTAGAATATGATTTAAAAGTTAACCCGTCAAAATGCCAACAAGTCGTCCTGATTCACCATTTTACTTTGATGGTAAACAAGTGAAATGTAGTAAAAAAAAGGTTGCATTTAGGCAATACTATTGGTCCTAGCATGCACCAGGCAATGGTTAAAGTTATGTGTCATGATTTCATATGGACTTTAAATTCATTATAAGTACGTTTATGTTATGTATTGTTCACATGTTACGTGATCGATAGTGCGAGTGTGCATGCTTGCACACGCTGTGGGTGGATATGAGTGAATGTGGGTGGGACAGGTTGAGTGGGTGGATGAAGAAAAAATATCGCATTTTAATTCAATTAGCCAACTCACAGTTGTGTTCCATCCTTTATTACTCGCCAACGACGACGCAATTTCAGCGCTTGCAAAAGTTTCAAGATCCGAGATTTGACAACGACAGGGGGGTGTCATGTTATTGAAGACGAGTAAGGAGATTATTCTTGCCTTCGTGTTGTGCTCCGTAGGAGACACTCGACAATTTCCTGCGCTGTTTTTGCAGAGCCGGAAGATTAATTTCTATTTGCACGACGACTGGTGTAAACATTAGCATACCAATATACCCCTGCATGCAGTTGACGTTGACAGTAGCTTATTTCTTAACAAGATTGTCTACGCAGACTGAAAAGTACCAGCCCACAGATAGAAAATTAACAGGCATTTAATTAACAATGAAGGTACCAAAACAACGGTGACATAGTATGTCTCAGATGATGGACAGAGCGTGTTCATTTCATTCAGAATGAAGGTGTTTGCGACCCAATTCTAACACAACCACATTACAAGCGAATGACTGGGAAGACACGCAATAAAGAATGTGGAATCTCTGTGCATGACAATAACCGACTTTGAGTGTGTTCTTATATCCATATATGTAAGGCAAGTGTAGGCTGCTGTCTTGACGCAACAACATCGTTCATAACATGTGTTGTTTTCCTTATCTAAATGGCCTTCTTTATAAATATTGCCTTTTGTGTTGGTTCCGTCACATTGGCTTACCCATAGTAAATTATACAGTTGACATATTCTCTTGATATGTAATTGCGGGTTGACAGTTTGTAAAGTATATGCCAGTTTGGTTTAATTAGTTTTTTATTTAATAAAAATTTTTACTAATTGTATTAAGTCATTAGGTGTTTAATCGATATATTAAGCGTTGATTAGCAACAGAAAAGCAGGGTTCGAAACGCTTGTATTTAAACCACCCAAGTGTTTATTGACAAAGTCCAAATGGTGCCAAAGATTGGCGATCATGTTACGACACCTCCGTCCTCCCTTATTGAAAACAAATAATGCTCACATTTACTACATTGCTTTGACCTTGGAAGTCAACGAAATTCCGGGAACTGGAAGAACCATGGATGGGCCAAGCTCCAAACAGTTAATTAGCAAAATTTGGCAAGGACACTTCCGGAAGACGTCACTGTCCAACGATTGATTTTTTTAGCTCGTCTCATTTCAAATTTATTTTACGAAACTTCAAACATACCTAGTATCCACTACGACATGCTAGCTCGTGTGTGCAAAGTTGTTATGTATTTTTGTGTGAAATCATCAGACAAACTATTAAATTACTTAATACTTGTTCTGTGATAAATGTCTTCCCGCACCATTGCGTGCGGCCCTGCAGAAGATAAGTATGGGAGGCATATCTTCTTACAAGATAAGTATGGGAGGCATATCTTACAATATACGTATGGGAGGCATATCTTACAATATAAGTAGGGGAGGCATATCTTACAAGATAAGTAGGGGAGGCATATCTTACAAGATACGTAGGGGAGGCATATCTTACAAGTTGATGACTCTTTATTCTGTTCATGGATGAACCGTCTCGATGTGCTCATCGAGTCTTATGACGAACGTTCTGCCTGTTTTGCCGATGCATGCATATTTGCAGCTCCTACGTGTGATCTAGTAAACACAGTCTGTTTTGAGACAGTCCTCCAATTTATCCGTAGGATGCGTTTTTACATTCGTCTGAAGTATTCATATACCTGAATTATAACGAACCAAATATATTTTTATTTTCAACTCCCGTCGCAAACCGCACCGTTCATTATGATAGTTTCTTGACATGTAGGATTGGTTCCCTTCTCGTGCAAACAGTCCACCGACTGCATGTGTCCTTCTGTTTGACATCCAAAATAAATCGACATCAATGTACTTCTGGCTGTGGTTGTGGCACCTTTGTATTTAGTCGTTACTCGACGTTACTGCTGACCCGACGCATTGTTTCCGATCGAAGAGGGCAATTTATGCACGTCCCGTACCTAACTATGTCACTCTAGACATGTCCGTGGACTATCGTAAACAAAAATCAATTCCAACCCTAGGAGACTTATTTAAGGCATGTTCCAGAAGATTTGCTTGAGAAATTATATATGCAGTCGCGCATTGTAAACTGTCAGAAATTATATAAGCAGTCGCACACTGTAAACTATCAGAAAAAAAACGATAATATGAAAAAAATTACGTTGTATGATACAAACAACAGCCACAAGACTAAAACAGTCTTAATGTCCAGTAATCCCGCAAAAATGCATAAGACAATAAACAGAGCCAGGCCCAGCAGTAAGTGGTTTGGTTTTATTGGTGGCACAACCTCCGGGTAATATGGAATTGTTATAAAGGGCGCAGGCACGCAACATACTACCTACACATTTAAATGTTGCATGTGCAATAGTGGTTACATACAATGAGAGCTCAACTGGATAGAAGAGTGGCTTACACACAGAAGATAGGGAGTAATAGTAGATGGTAAGATTTCAAACTGGAAATCTGTTCTAAGTGGGGTACCACAGGGATCAGTATTAGGCCCTATACTGTTTTTAATATATATATATATATATATATATATATATATATATATGAATTTGAAGATGAAATATTTAGCAAAGTAGTGAAATTTGCAGATGACACAAAAGTATTCAGAAAGGTTACTAATGTTACAGATAAACAAAGTTTACATGATGATCTAGATAAATTAGTTAAATGGTCAAAAAAATGGCAAATGTTATTCAATTTGGGAAGTGTAAATGTGTACACATAGGACATGGAAACATGGACGAAGAATATAAAATGGGGGATGCTGTACTAGGTAGAACCACACAAGAAAAGGACTTAGGAGCAACATTTAGTGCTGACATGAAAGTTTCAGAACAATGTGGGATTGCTGCTTCGAAAGGAAATCAAGTTCTAGGGCTAATTAGGAGAACTATCATGTATAAGGAGAAACAGCTAATTGTACCCCTGTACAAAGCAATAGTTAGACCACATTTGGAATATTGTATTCAAGCATGGAAGCCGTATCGTAAAAAGGACATAGACAAGCTAGAAAGAATACAACGAAGAGCAACTAAAATGATTCCAGAATTGAGAGACCTTAGTTACGTAAGCCGCTTATTACAATGTGACGTGACAACACTAGAGAGGAGGAGACTAAGAGGAGACCAAATAGAAGTGTTTAAAATAGTGAACGGTTATGAGGATGTTGATAGGAATATGTTCTTCAAACTTAAAGAAGGTTGTAGAACCAGAGGACACAAAGCAGCATTAGTTAAGGAGCAGTGTAGGTTGGACTCTTTCTCACAGAGGGTGATAAATGAATGGAACAAACTGCCAAATGATTGTGTTAATGCTAGTAGTGTGAATATGTTTAAAAATAGAATTGATAGATATCTGATAAGGGCGGGCTACACTAGATGAGAAAATTGTTGGACTCTCGACAAGCCAATGGCTTCCTTGTCCACTTGCCATCTGGAAATTGTTGTTTGGGATGGCAATTAAATACGAAGCTCAGAGGATCGTAAAAGCCAAAGTGTTAGGCAATCTCAAAATCGGTGTAGAGTTGTTTCAATAGCATTGGTTTGGCAACGTAAATGTAACATTCCCTTGCCGGTTAATATCTGCTTCACATGTGTGTGCTAAAGTGCCGATGTCTGCAGTTGCCGCAATATCTGTATCATCGGAAACCCAAGGATTATGGGTGGTTGTGATTCAGTGTGCGAGGTAAGCTAATTTATTGAAATCACAAGGGACGTTGTGGATTGGCAGATCAATGTTCTATGCTGCCGATGACGTCACCAGTGGTGGTTATCACCACAAACATGTCGCTCGTGCATGACGCTATCTCACCTGGGGAACGAAAAATTCACTTGACATAAGTGACGCGGCGTTCATTTCTGTGTTGATTTCATGTGGATGCGCAGAGGTGGTAACGTCGTTAATCACTTAATTACGGCGATCTGTCTTTGATAAATTGTGTGTCATTAGTAGCCGTACTCTGGAAAGCGAAAATATAATTACTTTTTGTTCATTTGGCAAAAAGTATTTATATTATTGCTATCACCACTAGTTACAAATAGCTCCCTCTCCCAACCATCCTACACTCCCTCTCTCCCTCCCTCACTCACTCCTTTCCTCCCTCCCTACCTCCCTCACTACGTCCCTCCTTCCCTCCCTCCCCCTCCCGCCCTCCCTCCCCACCCCCTCTCTGTCTGTTGACCATATTTCACTGTTGTAGTATAAGTGTTCCATGTATTCTATATTTGGTGCGAATGGTGCGATATATCGGTTTGACCAGACACGTTCAGAAAGAACGGTTTGTTTGAATATACTTGTATCATCTTGTCATTTAATAGGGAGTCTGCCTTCCAACGGTCTTATCGAACGCTCTCAAGGAATTGTTCATTTGCAATTACTTGGCCCTTCAGTGCGCCTCTACAAGACGTCTGTTTCGTTTCCGGTGGATGATCATTTTTCATAGATTCAGCTCATGTGGCAGCGTTGTTGGTGTTTTCTTTCACTGACAGTGAACCCGATCCGACGTAGGCTAAACCACAATGCAATTTTGCTTAAAATATCTTGATTTATTCCATGCTCGTCTTCACTGATGAATCTACTTTGATATTCCGTATATTACAAAACATTGACTTCCTGTTAATAGCATCCAGGTTTCTTACCTAACTGGTTGGACACGTGTCCATTGATTTCAATAGTCTACCCTTGTGTATGGAGTCGTGCTGGAGTCAAAGGACATATACACGCTAGAACGAATACAAAGGAGAGCAACTAAGCTTATTCCAGAATTGAGAGACATTTGTTATGAAAGACTCCTAGTGGAATGTGTTTTAACAACACTACAGCAAATTTGAACAATGTTAGCTAATTAGCTTAGCATTTCCCTAGTTACAAGAAGGTCCGAACATTAATTATTTATTCCATATACTAGTTAAACGAAGCAACTGATGACGATATTCAACCAATACGTAATTCCCCATATTATGATCTTAACTTTAAATTACTACCATAAAGAAACAACAAACGTTTTAATATACTAAGCTCAAACATAGAATCCATAAATTCAAAAACCAACGAAATTGAAACCTTCTCAGAAGAACTTAATCAGATACAATTTTTATTTAGTTTAATATGCCTACAGGAAAATAGGCTTTTACATAATGATGATTTCTTACATCTGCATATCGAGGGATATCATTGCATTACACAAGGCAAAACATGTAGAAAAAAGGTGGGCTAGTCATTTATTTAAAAATACATTTAACTACAAAGTATTTTTATCTCTAAATCAGCTTAAACATTGGGAAGGACAATTTATGAAAATAACTGGTGGTAGGCACTTAAAAGATATAATACAAGATCGCAACAAATCGAAAATGCTTAACGACCCGTGCGTGCAAGACGATCGTACAAGCGCTTGTTACATCCAGACTGGATTATGGAAATGCTGTTCTGTTTGGAATAAACGTGCGTTTAATTAAGGAAGTTTCAAATGGTGCAAAATTCGGCGGCTCGCCTAATAACGCAACAGCGGCGCTGCGACCATCAGCACATCACGCCCATCCTCACTGCGCTTCACTGGCTGTCGGTCCGATGGCGAATCAACTATAAGATCCTTCTGTTGTCCTACCACGCGTTACACGATCTCATGCCCGCGTACATTGTTGACATTATCTCGTCGTACACACCAGGAGCCGGTTTCAAGAGACGGCATAAGTCGAACTGGTCGTAAAGTTACGCTAAGAGCGTATCACGAGTCAACTTACGACCAGTTAGACGTTGCCTTTTAGTCGTAACTTTCCGTTTGATATTAGCAGTCGTAAACTTACTCGACTAGGTCGTAAGTTCGGTGTCTCGTAATTTCAAACGTTTGTTTAGATTTTCTTCCGCGGCTTACATCCAAATCTTTATTAATCGTGCTGATTATTCACACAGTACAATGTCAATGACAATGGCGATATTTTGAACTATGTCTTCAATTACCGAACACAATTGTTTAATATGAATAAATTAAACAATGTCGACAACTACTGTCAGTACTCAGTAGCCTAGCCCTAAGCCTAAGTGTAATAAAAAATGTAGCCGCCCGCGATGTCATGTTTATACTCGATGCCCATGCCATGCCCATGGACTGGTAGGGTAATTTTTTTTTATATTTAATACAATATGCCATTAAAAACCTTCGCCAAATATATTGATATTCAAAATCATTAACAATTATTTCATCGATTAAGTGCAACCAATTTGTTAGAAAAGTTGTTTTTGAATGGAATATTGACGATTATCGAATGACGAAAACATGCTTCGCGAAAAGTCGACAGGACACAAAATTGCTACGCTTGGTCGAACGACTTCGCCAAAAGACGCCACTCCGCAACATTACTAACTTTCAGAAACTCACAGGCCACAGCATGTCAAAACTTAAAAAAAGCATTCAAGTACCCAAATCACTCGATCTTTGTTCAAATCACTCGATCCTTATTCACTTCATTTAAGTACCCAAATCACTCGATCCTTGTTCACTTCATTTAAGTACCCAGATCACTCGATCTTTGTTCAATTTCCCAAATAATTATTACTATATGAAAATTATTTAGTTTTACTTATTTTGATGTGTCATAAAGACAGTTATAGTATTGAATAGTGTCTGAGGCCGGTTTCATGAGACGACGTAATTAATTCCAATTTGTTTAATCAATCATGTTGATTCCAAATTAATCCTATATGTTCCTTTGACTTTGTACTAGGTCTAGGGTATCATTACATTTCTGTCTTGATATGTGTAAAATTTGACCAATTTGTATCTGTTAATTTTTTAACTCCATCTTTAATTTTTTTTTACCTTTGTGTCGTCCACGAATTTCATTAGCCCCCCAGGCCCAGGCCTAGACAATATCCTCTGCGCTAGGACAATACCCCCAATATTCCCCCGGGTCTGGATTTTTTTCCATTTAGGTCTTGCATAGCGAGTAGATTTCTCACTAGTTATGCTAAATATATTATTCAATATATCTGTTAACTAATTTATGTACAATGTTATCATGAGTGGATATTTAACAATAACCAGAACTTGATATTTCAATTGTTTCATTGAATTCAGAACGTGGTCACACAAAAAATGCAGTCACAGCAGAAAGAGCATACATGTGTGTCATTATTTATAATATGCTAAACGTGTAATATAAACATCGTCCTACTCTCACATTGTGTGGCTATGTTAGTTTATCTTCTTTATCGTGTTGCTAAAATAACTGAATATGTCTAGCAAGATGGCTTGGTGTTTCATTCGGCGACACGAACCCGTCACGATCAGCTGCTATGAAAACATAAAAGTCATACACATTCGGTAATTCACGTACAAAGTATGTTCATTACATTTACACAATTGTGTGGATATAATTATAATTCACACAATACTGTCGTACGAAAGTTGTGAGATGGCTGCGCTCGGTTGCAAAATAATGACTTACATCAAATGTAATGACTGTCAGACTCAAAAGTGGATTTACGAAACTAACCAATCGTCGTGACAATTTTTTTTATACTTTATATAATACGCCATTTTAAAACAATTCGTAAGACATCTTTGTGCAAAATATGTATATTCTAAATCACTAACAATTATTTATTACATCGATGGAGAATTTGAGTGCAAACAAATTGTTAGAACATTGTTTTTTGGTGAAATACTCTGTCTGAGACCGAGTCTCAGATAATTGAACGAGGAAAATAGCTCGCGAAAATGTCGAGGTTATCTTGCATAAACAGGGCCCTTATTATTACGGCTTTGGGTTTCACTCTTACCTCGCTTTATCTATCCCGAGATGTTCATTCTATCATAGTACATAATTTTAGGTGTACCAATGGCACATATGGTTGTCAAATATTGTGGTTTAGGGCAGTTTTAGCGACCGGAATTGCCGCATTAGCCGTGTTTTTATAAGCTTCCAATATTGCTTTTACAGAATGAGCACTAATAATACTACAGTTGCAGCAGAACCACGAAGACGTTTCAACACACCAAGGCAAGGGGTCATTATCAATATTTTTTATTAAAAACAACGAAGTATTGTGGGGTGGGGGGAGCCATTCTGCAATCGTGCATTACAGATTGGCCTTGTGTGGTTGGTTCCCCCACCTTTGCTGATATTTTGTAAGCTGAGTATATAAACTAGGTCACAACTGTTTTCATTGTGTATAAATAATGTATTTATGATGTATACATATTATTGTATTGCATTTTACTATTTGGCTTATTATAAAGCTCGTATATAAACATACATTTGACTTCGTTGTCTTCAGCAAACAAGCCACGGTTCCATGTCATTAACTCTTTTGTAGGTAGCTTTGTCCCGCATAAATATTTTTTTATTAAAAACAACGAAGTAATAATGTACTTTGCTAGTAATGGAAATGTTTTATATTCCGAACAATTTTCACATGAAACACGTTATTTGTAGAGCACTACCAATCACTTTATAGATAAAGCAAGGTAAGAGTGAAACAAACCAGTTCCATGGCGCCGGCTTCGTTCCGCCGATAACAACCTACTAACTGTACCACGCCATGATATGGAACGGTCTGGTCGACGGGGTTCCTCCGTGACGGCACCGCGCCTTTGGAACGGTCTGGTCGACGGGGTTCCTCGGTGACGGCACCGCGCCTTTGGAACGGTCTGGTCGACGGGGTTCCTCCGTGACGGCACCGCGCCTTTGGAACGGTCTGGTCGACGGGGTTTCTCAGTGACGGCACCGCGCCTTTGGAACGGTCTGGTCGACGGGGTTCCTCAGTGACGGCACCGCGCCTTTGGAACGGTATGGTCGACGAGGTTCCTCTGTGACGGCACCGCGCCTTTGGAACGGTATGGTCGACGGGGTTCCTCCGTGACGGCACCGCGCCTTTGGAACGGTATGGTCGACGGGGTTCCTCCGTGACGGCACAGCGCCTTTGGAACGGTATGGTCGACGGGGTTCCTCCGTGACGGCACCGCGCCTTTGGAACGGTCTGGTCGACGGGGTTCCTCCGTGACGGCACCGCGCCTTTGGAACCGTATGGTCGACGGGGTTCCTCCGTGACGGCACCGCGCCTTTGGAACGGTCTGGTCGACGGGGTTCCTCCGTGACGGCACCGCGCCTTTGGAACGGTATGGTCGACGGGGTTCCTCCGTGACGGCACCGCGCCTTTGGAACGGTATGGTCGACGGGGTTCCTCCGTGACGGCACCGCGCCTTTGGAACGGTATGGTCGACGGGGTTCCTCCGTGACGGCACCGCGCCTTTGGAACGGTATGGTCGACGGGGTTCCTCCGTGACGGCACCGCGCCTTTGGAACGGTATGGTCGACGGGGTTCCTCCGTGACGGCACCGCGCCTTTAGAACGGTATGGTCGACGGGGTTCCTCCGCGACGGCACCGCGCCTTTGGAACGGTCTGGTCGACGGGGTTCCTCAGTGACGGCACCGCGCCTTTGGAACGGTCTGGTCGACGGGGTTCCTCCGTGAAGGCACCGCGCCTTTGGAATGATTTGCCGATATATATCCATGTCGCCGACTCACTCGAATTGTTTAAGTCTCAACTTAAGACACATCTTTTTAAGACAGCGTTTGAAGATTATTTATAGAACCGTTTTACAGTAACTATTACATATCGTCACTAACGTGGATTATCTTTTATTGCATTTTAATTATTTATTTACTTTTATTACTTGATTTTAAAGATTATGTTTTACAAATGTTGTATTTTAAGCGCCTCTGAACAGGTTTTATACCCGGATATATAGCGCTATATAAATAAAAGTTATTATTATTATATAGTATGAAATAAGGGTGCAGGAGAGTCGCGTCAAATATAGCCGCTCTCATCGGAGCAACCCAAGTATAATTAAATAAAAAAACTGGCGTATACAAATAGTAGCATATCGGTAGACGGACTGATATATTCCGGGCTATTCACCAGGCCATTATAGGTGATTTGAATGGTTATTCATCCAAAAAGGTACAAAGACAAACTTATTCATATTGGTTATTCATTCATTTTTACAAATAAAAAATTTCGAAGTGTACATAGAGTTAGATATGTATGCAAATAATGATATTTGACGTAAGTTGCAAAACCGTGTAAGCTGTGAGTGTAGATTTTGTTTTTTACTAAACCAGAAGCATTATTGATCGTATGCGGCTGTGTGTACCTGATACTTTTTTTTGCAAATTCGTGGTTGTGTGTATGTTGTATTGTCCACGTGTGTTTAAATTATAAATACTGTTGTTCTGGTTAAGCGGTAAGTTTTGAAGGTAGACATGAAGTTTGTAATGTTTGAATTTATTATACAATTTTAGTTCTTGTAAGTTTAATGTGTGTTCTATTTTGAATAATTTAAGACTTTTGAGCAGTGGTTCAGTTTGAGTGTTATATTTGCCTACACTTATAATTCGGACTAGTTTCTTTTGAAGTTTCTGAGTTCTATCACATTTGTAGTCCCACGCCATTACGTCATCGCTTAAGAGACAATTTGCTTAGTTTTAGCTATTCTCTAATTGTGTTCAGTTCTGTATTGATAAAAAATTCTGTATTTCCATTTTTTTCACACGTGGAAAATGAAACTAGAGACATTGACAGAGTGGTATCATCGGCGTACTTTTCGAAGTAGAACTTCTGACTGGCATTGGCAGTCATTAATATATATAATTAAGATAGTGGGCCTAGAATCGAACCTTCAAGTACGATTGTTGAAATAGTAAGCACTTCTGATTTGGCATCCTCTATTTCCACATACTGTTTCTATTTGTTAGATAATTTCTAATTAAACTATTAAGTTACTCCCTTTACGCCATGATATTCTGATCTGTCTAGTAATATCGCATGATCCAGTGTATCGAGTGCTTGGAAAGGTCCTAGTAAATATTTATAGGCATTTCATTGTTATCCATTTGTCCCATTATCCTATCGGTTAATTCATGAGCAGCAAATTCAGTGCTATGTTTTGTTCTCTTTTGGGGTACATTTACTTAATTCTAATGCATTTGATGGTGTATTTTCTACATAAAATGGTGGTTTCGCAGTATATTTGGATTAGAAGTGAGCACATTTTGAAACCTTGAAATTTCGGTTTGGCGGTAGTTCTGCAGTCATAACGGTAGACCTGGAACCTCTGTGTTTGCTTACATAAATAAACAAATGGAACCTTAATAAAGACTCCCGCATCCTCAGTCTTCTATAAATTGTGTAAGGTAATATTGCATGTGTCTTCATTCTTGATACATTCACCTGAAGCAAGAGTGGATTCGTCAGGTTGCCTTGAGCCGGTGACTAAATATAATGCTTTGTCTAGCCACACTCTCTAGAGGTTGTTTAGCTCATATGATGTCTGGGTTTTAAATTACGTTTAAGGATAACACAGTTTCCTGTCGTTGATTGCACACAAAAGCACCATAATGTTACTTAAAGCAATTTTGCGTTATTGTGTTCCAGACGTGCCAAGTCGGTGGAATGATATGCGGTGCTTCGTGAATTATTCCTACAGAAAGAAAAATGTCTAACGTGTTTACCATGCAATAGCAGATCTCATTGACTACGGATGCACATTTTGTAATAAAATCAATAAAAATCATTTTATAAAGTACTTCATTTACAATTCACGAAAAAATAAATTGTTTCTAGATACATTCTTGTTACATTTTGGCAAAACAAACGCTCACACATTTCTTTCGCGTTTCTAAACGTGGTTCGTTACGTGACAGCTTTGGGAATCACAATTGAGAGTATTTCACGGGAATCTAGACGACGACGAAGACAATGACGATGACACCACGAAAACAATGACGATGACACCACGAAGACAATGACGATGACACCACGAAGACGATGACGATGATACCACGGCTGCAGCGGCAGCTGTTGCTATTATGCCACGTAATAGGAACCGCTGATCACAGAGAAATGTTACTCAAAAAAATGGACATAATATTATATTGGTCTGCGACAAAAAGCAATCCCTCAGTTCTGATATTTATTACTAACATCCATGTCTGCTGCACACTCACAGTAAGATATAAATACACAGCCTACATTAAATCACAAACATCAATTGGCCCTGATCTGTTCATAACCATAGTGTACCGCCAGGACCGAAGCTGTCATTCTAATATGATGTAAACCGTTTTAGCATCTGCTACGGAAAAATGCGTCTTGTCTAACTTGAGATCACTTACACATTTTCTTAAATTTCATTGACCGTATGGTCGTAGGATATATAATCTAAGTCTGGGTAAACGCGGCGAACCCATCAATACGTCATCTTTTCGAGAACGTATTGCTTGCATGTACAACATAACAAGGGATTGTATTGTATTTGTATTGTATTTGTATGCAACATCGTCTATCCACTTAGTGATTTCTTCCAAAAAACATAACATATTTGTTAAGTATGACCTCGCTTTTAGGAATCCATGTTGAGATGAATTTAATAATTTATGCCTAACAAGGAAGTCCACCATAAAGTCTTTAACTAACCTTTCTAATAATTTACAAATCACTGACGTTAAACTCACTGGTCTGTAATTATCTGACTTATTTCTCGAACCCTTTTTAAATAATGGTATGATGTTTGCTTCTTTCCATTCAAAAGGAACAACTCTCTCTTTTAACGACAAGTTGAAAACTCTTGCAAGTGGTATTCTAATTTGTTCTACTGTTTTCATTAGAAGCTTTGGAGGAATTCCATCCACTCCCGGTGATTTATTATCTTTCATTGCCTTTATTTTCTTTGCTACCATTTGTGGAGTTACAATTAACTGCCCTAAATAGTCAGATTTAGCCTCCTGAAATTGTGCATCTGGAACAAGTAATGAACTAATATCCTCTCTGATAAACACTGTACTGAAATAACCATTTAGGTCTTCCGCCATTAAAAACCCTTGTGATATTATATTTCCAGCTATGTATTCTACAGGTCCGACCTTGTCCCGTACGTTTTGTTTACTCTTGACATATGCATAAAAACTCTTGCTGTCATGTTTTATGTTACATGCCAGTTTTTGCTCATAGCTTCTTTAAGATTGTCTAATTTCAGTCGTAGCTGCATTAAGTGCCTCTTTGTAATTTGCATAGTGTTCATTCTTTCTGGTACGCCTATAAACCCTCCACATAATTTGTTTGCTATTTTTCTAATAGCTTCTTTGGATAAGTGTTTCTTTTTAGACCGTTTTCCTTGTTTTTTTTTCAAGGGAACAAATTTATCAATGGTACTGTCCATTTCATATTTTAGAATGCTCCAACATCCAACTGCAGTTATTCCAATGTTATTCCAATCTAGCTTTGCTAAGTTTCTTATTTCTTTATAGTTACCTTTGTGGAAGTTTCTCCTGTACGTTTTTTTATTTTCTGATTTTACATTGATGTCAAAATGTATTTGATTATGATCACTTTTACCCAACGGTTCATGTATTTTACATTATCCACTAATTATTTTTGTGATGACAAAACTAAATTAACACATTCTCTCCCATGGTTGGTTCTAGGACGTGCTGAGTAAGAAAGTTAGCCTGAATTAAAATATAAATTGTTGGTCCTCACCCCCTGTACTCTCTAGAGATTTCCATTGTATGTGTCCATGGCTAAAATCTCCCATTAACAAGATTTAACAAGATTTGCCATCCAAGCCAAAGGCCCAGATGGCAAGTGGACAAGGAAGCCATTGGCTTATCGAGAGTCCAACAATGTTCACCTACTTATAACCCGCCCTCCTGATATATGTGTCAACCTTGTTTTTAAACATATTCACGCTGCTAGCAGTTACACAATCTGTAGACAGTTTGTTCCATTCATTTATTGTCCTCTGTGAGAACGAGTGCTTCCTGATGTCCAATCTACATTGATCCTTTACTAATTTTACCTCATGTCCTCTAGTTCTGCTATCCTTCTTGAGTGAGAAAAACATATTTCTATCAATATTTTCATACCCATTCAATATCTTAAAAACTTCAATCTGATCTCCTCTTAACCTCCTTGTCTCTAGAGTTGTTAAACCACATTCTTTCAGGCGTTCTTCATAACTAAGGTCTCTCAGTTCTGGAATCATTTTAGTTGCTCTCCTTTGTATGCGTTCAAGCGTATCTATATCCTTCTTACGATATGGTCTCCATGCTTGTATACAGTATTCTAAATGAGGTCTAACTATTGCTTTATAAAGAGGTATAATTAACTTTTTTCCCTTATATGTTATGTTTCTTCTAATCAATCCAAGAATTTGATTACCCTTTGAAGCTGCAATACCACACTGCTCTGAAACTTTCATATCAGCGCTTATTGTAACTCCTAAGTCCTTTTCTTTTACAGTAGTACCAAGAACAGTAGCTCCCATTTTATAGTTTACATTCAAGTTCCCATGTCCTGTATGTAGGCATTTACATTTCCCAAAATTGAACAGCATCTGCCATTTCTCAGACCATTTCACTAATCTGTCTAGATCGTTTTGTAAATGTTGTTTATCACCATCAGTATTAACCTTTCTAAACAGTTTTGTGTCGTCCGCAAATTTCAGTACGTTACTTGTTATACTCTCGTCCAAGTCATTGATATAAATTAAGAATAATATAGGTCCTAATACTGATCCTTGAGGTACCCCACTCAAAACCGATTTCCAATTTGAAACTTCGCCATCTACTACAACTCGTTGTCTTCTGTCAGTCAGCCATTGTTCTATCCAGTCAGTTATGCTATCCCCGATACCATGGGCTTTTAATTTAAGTAGCAATCTTTGATGTGGCACTTTGTCAAAAGCTTTCTGAAAATCTAAGTAGATAATATCTACTGGCGATCCCATGTCTATCCACTTAGTGATTTCTTCCAAAAAACATAACATATTTGTTAAGCATGACCTCGCTTTAAGGAATCCATGTTGAGATGAATTTAATAATTTATGCTTAACGAGGAAGTCCACCATATGGTCTTTAATTAACCTTTCTAATAATTTACAAATCACTGACGTTAAACTCACTGGTCTGTAATTCTCTGACTTATTTCTCGAACCCTTTTTAAATAATGGTATGATGTTTGCTTCTTTCCATTCAAACGGAACAACTCCCTCTTTTAATGACAAGTTGAATACTCTTGCAAGTGGTATACTGATTTGATCTACTGTTTCCATTAGTAATTTTGGAGGAATCCCATCCACTCCCGGTGATTTGTTATCCTTCATTGCCTTTATTTTCCTAGCTACCAATTCTGGAGTTACAACTAACGGTCCTAAATAGTCAGATTTAGCCCCCTGAAATTTAGCATCAGCAACTGGTAATGAACTAATATCTTCTTTTGTAAACACTGAACTGAAGTAACCATTTAGGTCTTCCGCCATTAAAAACCCCTGTGATATTATATTTCCCGCACTGTCTTCTAGAGGTCCAACCTTGTCTTGTACGTTTTGTTTACTCCTGACATATGCATAAAAACTCTTGCTGTCAGTTTTTATGTTACATGCCAGTTTTTGCTCATAGCTTCTTTTAGATTGTCTGATTTCAGTTGTAGCTGCATTAAGTGCCTCTTTGTATTTTGCATAGTCTTCTTCCTTTCTGGTACGCCTATAAACCCTCCACATAGTTTGTTTTAGCATTATTTTTCTAATTGCCTCTTTTGACAAGTGTTTCTTTCTACACCGTTTTCCTTGTTTTCGGAAGGGAACAAATTTATCAATGATACTCTCAATTTCATATTTTAGAATATTCCAACATTCAATTGCAGTCTTATCCATCAGCATGTTATTCCAATCTAGCTGTGCTAAGTATTTTCTCATATCTTTGTAGTTACCTTTGTGGAAGTTTCTCTTGTACGTTTTCTTATTTTTACTTTCTGATTTTACATTGATGTCAAAATGTATTTGATTATGGTCACTATTACCCAATGGTTCAAATATTTTTACATTGTCCACTAATTCTTGTTGTGATGACAAAACTATATCTAATACATTTTCTCCCCTGGTTGGTTCTAGTACGTGCTGAGTAAGAAAGCTATCCTGGATTAAACATAGAAATTGTTGATCCTCAATCCCTGTGCTCTCTAGAGAATTCCATTGTATGTGTCCATGGTTAAAATCTCCCATTATGATACATTCCCCTTTACTAACTTCCTTTATAGCGTTTTTTATTTTTGTGTTGTCCTCTTCATTTATGTTTGGACTTCGGTAAACTAATCCAATAGTTAATTTTGAATTTCCTGAAACAATTTTGCACCAAACAGCTTCATCGCAATCTGCTTCCCTTTCTAGTTTTATTTCATAAGCCTGAATAGATTCTTTAACATATAAAATAACTCCCCCGCCCCTTCTTCCTATTCGATCTTTCCTAAACATTACGTATCCTGTCAGTCCTAATTCAGCATCTGTTATATCTATGTTAGCCCATGATTACGATACAGTCCCCTTTACTCACTTCCTTTATAGCGTTTTGTAGTTTTGTGTTATCCTCTTCGTTTATGTTTGGGCTTCGGTAATCTAATCCAATAGTTAATGTTGAATTTCCTGAAACTATTTTGCACCAAACAGCTTCATCGCAATCTGCTTCCTTTTCTAATTTTATTTCATAAGCCTGAATAGATTCCTTAATATATAGAATAACTCCCCCTCCCCTTCTTCCTATTCGTTCTCTCCTAAACATTACATATCATGTCAGTCCTAATTCATCATCTGTTATGACTATGTTGGCCCATGATTCAGTTATACCAATTATGTGAGGGTAAATATCTTCTACCATAATGTTTAATTAATTGTTCTTGTTTACTATGTTCGTTGCATTTAAACACACGTATTTATAACCAACTGCAGAGATGTTTTCCGGACATTTTGTAACTGATTTGTATGTGTGCTGTTCCTCTTGTCCTGCTTGAGACACCTCTAAGTACCCCCCCCCGCACTTCTGGTTTAAACAATATTTACTACCAAAAATATTTGTTATGCTACACATGCCACTATCTACTTAGATGAAGCCCATCCTTCATGTACATAATTAGCTCTCCCAACAAAACTTCCCCACAGATCCAAATTCCTCTTCCCTACATAGTTTCTGGAGTAGCATGTTAATTGTCATCCCCAAGCAATGTCTATATATCTAACCCATCCTTCCTATTACTGGTAAAATCCCTGACATAATTGCATGCTTAACCCGCGTCTGCTTTCGTGTTCTGAATAACTGCCTGTATTTCCTAACTGTGGCAGTTGTACCCTCCTTCTCTACGTTATTTGTCCCTACGTGTACTAAAACAGATCCACCCGATTCAAGGGAAACGAAGAGAGCATCTCTAGAAACGGCTAATCAGATGGATTATGATTGATTTTGCTGTAATGAATACTAGATAGGTTTGATTTTTCGCAAAATTAATTTTAAATGAGACGAGCAAAGAAGTCTAAACGAGGAGGATTAAATTGGCCCAGACAAAGAATACCAGTACGTGCCGCGTGACAGACATGCCGGTAATTGTCAACAACAGTTACGACAGAAGCTGCGATGCTGTCTGGTGTTTTGGCACATATTCTAGACAATCAGACGAACTCGTGCCAGGACGTTCCAAGCAGGCGTCTACTGAATCAACACACAATTACACAGAAGCGTCGGACTAATTGTAGCTTTTACATAGGTCGCCACGACATAAATTGGATCATCGCCCGTAACTGAAGTTCATTAAAACTAACTATGGTGACGTTTCATTATGACACTTTTCGGTGAATTTTGAAGAAAACAGTTTTCAGGACACGAATATAATGACATTTGGATTGCGATGCATCAATAATTAGCTATCCCGTCTGGGTTAATTACAGTTTAAATACCGACCCAAAAGGAGTGATTGGATCTGCTTCCAACGAAGCGACAGTCACAAGTTGTGGCTTCTAATAGGTAGAAGCCACACATTGACTACTAATAGGTAAGCAGTCCCGTCTTCAGAGTTTTAAAAAGGGGGTTCGAGCGTACACAATCAACCGGGGGTTTGGGGATTTTTGAAATTATTTCTGAAAAATGTTAGTTAATTTGCACACAAAAAACGATCCCCATGGGGACGGGCATGGTAAGTTACCGTGGTCATATGCACCGACTACATACCGAAGAAGGTAAGTAAGGTGAGTTACACAGATGTGCAGCTCGGCTGAACGAACGAACACAAATCGAACAAATACGTGAGGCAGCAAGTCAACGGTGAAACGACGATAGCTCTCCTGGTTTGGCCAAATCACCTAACACAACATCATTTCACAACAATCTTCCTGCAATGCCACCTGGAGGGCAAGAAAAAACTGGCTGGATAATAGACAGGGATTGACCAGGCATAACTTACCGACCCTACTACGCACAGCAGAAGACAGTCACATCCAGCGAAGAAGTATTGGAAGGAGACACGGGTGGTAAGCACGGGAAGCTTAAGGCGGGGTGCGACAAATATCTACCGGAGGCGAAAGAGGGCAAGGGATAAAATTTAAACGGAGAAAGGGGATGAGCAGATACTGTGCAATATAAGTTATTTTTACCTTTACTTATTCGAACGGACTGATGCCGAGTGATGAGGGAACTTGACAATCTGATAGTGGTGAGGAAAGATAATGTGCGGTTAAATGATGAGGAAAGATAAAATTACGTTCTTATATAACGCGATATCCAGTCATTGGTTGTATATGTATATGTAAGAGTTTGCGTCATTCATACATTTGTAGTGTTTATATTGTGGATAACTAGCTTAAATCTCACCAGGTAGTGTCGACAAACCTATCTATTAGCACTCGGTGCACAGTTCATCCACTGACAGACATGTTCATTCCAATGCCATCTCAACTTCTCTGGAAATCATTCAGACTCAGGTCATGATGTAAAGGTACATATTCTATTTTTTAAACAGAAACAGTATTCGTCGAGGTTTTGTCAAATGCATCCGCACGTGATATTATATTGCGTACCAAATAATTTTTTTTTAATGTGAGTTCAATTATATGACTTGTTAAATTTACGTCAACTACGAATATATTGATATTTATTAACTACATTACAGATAGCCGAAGTAACGAGACGGGAATTCTAGCAAGCAATATAGGCCTATGCAGCACATCGTTTGATATGTTTGAATATATTATACTGTTTGAAATTTCTTTTCAAACATTCTGAATCACCCCAAAACCTTCTGGTTGATCTTATTGACAAGTTGAATGAAACAAAAAGGTAGTTGTCTTATTGTATACCCTGATCACTGATGCGGCTGTATATCAACCTCGACTGGTCTAAAGCATGGTGGAGAACTGCCTCCGACATCGGCTGCAGTATACAGTGGCTAACAGGATAAACCATTTCTGGATTTCGCTGTGTGGTTGATCATATGCATTATGTGGCGTTTCTTTAAGCACATTGGTGCGCACGTACACCAAGATACCACATAAGATGCATAAGACGTTTTAAGACGTTTTCAGTCGTTGCTAGCCTTACTTTTTGCCATTTGTGCACACACAGTAATTGCTTATTTCACACCGCATCTTGTTGTGGCGTTTGTCTGCAATATCTGCAAAAAAGAACTGTAAACGTATTTATGCTATGTGGCATAAGATGACCTGCCAAAGCGAACGCATTGCAATTTGCTCTCACTAATGACACAATGTCATGTTATAATGCATTACATCTTTCTAACAGAGCTGCTTTAAAAGATACAACCATAATATTAACCAGGTTCTTTCGTCGCTTAGTACACCGTCGGGCCTGGTGACATTTATTCGTACAATTTCCATGTTTTGCAAACGACGGTCGATCCACTCTAGTATGGAAAGCCAGACGCATTTACAATGTGACGTCCATCCTTCATAAGTGGTAAGCTCTACGCTAAATGCTGTAAAATCATAAACAAAGATACTGGTTCAGACGATTTTAATGCTAGTCCGGCAGGCCCTACGCACTAAATAAATCAGCCATGTGGAGTTAGTGCAATATGTAAAAATCAATACTAATAAGCTAATACGCAAGTAATTATTAATGTGTAGTTTTAAGACAAAACCTATGAAAAAGTTCATATTGATGTAACTTACAAGGTATATGATTTAACTTGAGATTTTTGTATAGAAAAAATTATCTCTACTCCAGAGGAGAAACCTACAATGTGTAGCACTGCGAAAGTATGAACAATTATTTTAAAATGCACAGTGCCGATCTTCAATACCATCTGACAAGCGTGCATGAGAACAAGAGGTTTATTTCACCCCAAATTGAATTATACAGTGAGCAGTTGACAAGTATATTGGTATATTATATATATATATATATATGTATATATATATATATATATAAATATATATATATATATATATATATATATATATATATATATATATATATATATGAATATATATATATATATATATATATATATATATATATATATATATATATATTGTATATTGTATATATACTTCAACTATAATAAACCTAAACTCATAATAATTATGTAAGAAATTGTCCAACCCCTGAAAGAAGTTGACCTGTCTACTTACATATGGACATTTAAATTTTGTTATTATGTCATCGAGCGAACAAAAGTTACCGTCAATATCTGATGCACAATACATCAGGTGCTTACCGCGGATCAGATCTAAATATAATGTTAAGATCTGATATGAGTTTGCAACCAGGATGTGGTCAAATGCGACACCCACTCCCGCGATGTTGTCCGCTCTGGTTTCATTCTGGTGCTCTAGGCGTCGGGACGTAAAATTTTAATATCCTCCGACGTCTGCGGCCGCAACACACGAGATCACTTCAGCTGTTTATAACAATCTCCATCCGCGGTAGTTGGGTTTTCATAGACACCATTCAGCAAGCTTGCAAACCGTTTTACTACATTGTTGATTAATTTTTTAACGTTGATTAATTAATGTCAGTACAAATGTCAATGCTGCCAAGTGTCACTCGACTCGCTCGTTGAGTCACAAAGCCATTACATATTACCTTTTTTAACCTGTTTTGTAGGAATTGAACGTGTCAGTGTCTAGCGCGATGTGAATAATATACACCAAACTAACATCACTATCATCATCGTATATGTATGAGTCTGCGCCATTCATGCATCTGTAATGTTTATATTGTGGATAACAAGCTTAAATCTCACCAGGTAATGTCAACAAATCTAGCTATTAATACTCAATGCTCAGTACGTACTCGCTCATTCGCCCACCCACCAACACAGCCACCCACCCACCCACCCACCCACCCACCCACCCACCCACCCACCCACCCACCCACCCACCCACCCATCCATCCACCAACACCGCGACAAAGCAGTCCTATTCAGGGTCATCCCTGTTCTCCTCGTGTATGGGAAGGGGCTAGAAATTGTGCCTTAAAACTAGACTGTCTCCGCCCTCTCCTGACTGGAAAACCGCGTCCGGTGGGATCAAAACGAACAGATTACCAAACGATGACATTTGCAACAAGGAACATGCACACCCTGATGGACAACTCAAAGAACGACCGTCCCGAACGTAGGACTGCCACCGTTGCCAGATAACTCAACAGATATGATATTGACATTGCTTCCTTTGTTTCCTTTTGCCACAACACACGACGAACGACAGCTAAGAGAAGGTGGCGATGGCTACACCTACTTCTGGAAGGGAAAGCCAGCTGAGGACCGTCGCATCCACGGAGTCACCATAAACAATGAGATGGTCAGCCAGTTGACCGAACTCCCCGTAGGAACCAACTCGTGACCCTCCGTCTACAAATAAACAACAACCAACTAGCCACCATCGTCACCGTCTACGCATCGAGGAGGACATCAAGGAAGAGTGCTACTCCCTAAGGAGGAAAAGCTAATTCTACTGGTGGACTGTAATGCAGGGGTTTGCCATGACTTCACAGTGTAGAGCAGCAACATCGACAAAGGCGGGAATGGAAAGGCTAACTCCAGTAGTATCCTCCTCCTAAGCAAGTGCAAAGAACACGGGCAATGCGAGGAACTGTTGCCTGTTCAACGGACCACCGCCTCGTGCGATCAGTCATGCATCAAAGACGGAAAAAAGCAAGAAGTTCAACATCAAAGTCCTACAAGATCGCACCAAAAAGAATCGAGCTCCATGAACGTCACTCCACTCGACTTGTTGGTGTGCCCCCTGTTGATGCAAACGTTGATGAGCTGTGGGAGGCACTTGAGTGTGTCATCCACAAAGCTAGTACTGAGACAATTAGACACACATCATGCAACCATCAGGACGAGAATAATGTGGAGATTCAAAACCTCATCGACCTTCTGCGCGTGGCAGAAACGACATTACTTCCTATGAGAAGCGACAGGAACATTAACGCCTCAACGCGTTGACCCAAAAGAACATTCGTGTCATCAGAAACAAATGGTGGGAAGAGAACGCCAAGGTGATCGATGACACTGCCTGTAATATCCTGGACTATGTTGCATGATTGAGTAGGCACTCATGTGTGGGTTGGCTAGAGCACTGTACCGATGTAGACAGCCGTTCAAATAAACATTACAGTTAGTTGAAAAGCTAGCCTTATTATACTGAACCCAGAAAGAGAACTTTACATGGTGGCAGCGGTTCGATGCAAAGAAAGCACGCATGGACCACGTAAGAACATTGAATGTCAAACTAACTTGAAATATGCGATTGTTGTGCCACGAAGGCAGCATAGCGAATGAAGTAAAATGAAGCCGAACTATTTTCACGTACAGCACAATGCAGTAGAGACGTCCATTGCTAGAAAAGCAGGCGTATGAATACATTGAAAGCTACAAAAGTAAAGCGGCACATACAACGAAAAGCGTGACGCGACAAAAGCGAAGAAGTGTGATGATCTACGCTATACGTAATGCTCGTCGACGCAAGAGTGTAGCGCGTGCAAGACGTACGCCGTGTTGTGATTGCTATAAATAAAGAAATACATTGTATGCAATACACACTGAACTGACTACTGCGAACACGGAATAATGTCTGACCATCCACGAATGGACTGGTCTAACGCAGACCTAGCTGGAACATTCAAACTGTTCAAGCAAAAATGTGAAATATACTTCAATGTAAAAGACACAACAGTCGACAAAATGGTCAACCATATACTGCTATATGCCGGTGATGAAGGTATAAAAATATACAATTCGTGGAACTTATCAGATAGTGATAGAACAGATCCATCACTGGTGTGGGAAAAATTCCAAGCACACATTGAGCCCAAAGTAAACTTTAGGGTGCAACGTTTTTATCTACAGAAATACAGTCAGGCAGGAGGTGAATCAATCGATGATTACGTCACACGGTGCAAGCTGCAAGCGCAAAAATGCAAATTTAATCAAGCTGAAGCAGAGGAAAGACTCATTGAACAGTTGATCATCGGCACTAACATTGCAGAGCTACAAAAAGAGCTATTGGGTCATGACGATAAACTCACGCTAGAAAAAGCACTGGACATAGGGCGCACAACAGAAGCGTCAATAAGTCACATGACGCAGCTGCAAAGCGTACAGTCGAATCACACCAACGTGCACTATGTCCGCGCAGCCAATCCCAGTAAAGGCTGTCGATTCTGTGGGAGGGCTCACCTAAAAGAGGACAGATGCCCAGCATACGGTTCCACCTGTAAGAAATGTGGCGGCAGAAATCATTGGCAGGCGGTGTGTAAGAAGTCTGATGGGGGTCAAGGTCAACCTAAAAGGGGGAGAGGACAGCATGTCGTCAGAGCGCGATCCAAGACAAGATGCGAATGGCACAGCGACGGGGCATCCGCAGCATACAGGCGGAAGCGAGACGTTCACGCTGTAGGTCTGCAGAGAGGATACGCGGAGCCACAAGACAAATTGGAAGCACAATTTGAACACCTGAGCTTCGCATCATTGACGACAAACGGCACTACAATGGATACACGAGACGAAGTATTCGCCAATCTCGACATCAAACTGCCCAATATACGCAAGGGGCAAACAGCAGACCTGAAGGTCAAAGTGGACACAGGGGCCCAAGGGAACATACTCCCGCTGAGGGTATTCAGGAAGATGTTCCCTGACGCGATAACTGGACAACACCCGACACATGGAACGTTGATGCCGCGAGACCACACGATCTTGTCTGCTTATAACGGTACACGAATTCCACAGTATGGAACAATCCAATTGGCATGTCGATATCAGCAGAGCGATTGGGTGGACGCCGAATTCTTTGTGGCAGACACAGAAGGTCCAGCAATCCTAGGACTACCAAACTCTCGCCAACTACGACTCGTGACTCTACACTGCGCCATAGAGAAGAATACGATCAGTCAACAAGCCGATCCGATTGGGTCAACGCAAGTGCTGAAGCAGACGTACCCAGATCGCTTCGACACCTTGGGAAACTTCCCAGGAACATATCACATCGTGACAGACCCAGACGTGCAGCCAGTGATACACGCGCCAAGGAAGTGTCCGATTCAACTGAAGGAGGAGCTCCAGAAAGCGCTAGACAAGATGGTGCAAGATAAAGTCATCAAGCGAGTCACTGAACCAACAGAGTGGGTATCTAGTCTGGCATTCTCGCGCAAGAAGGACGGTTCGTTGAGGATATGCCTGGATCCCAAGGATCTCAACCGAGCCATAAAGAGATGCCACCACAAGACACCGACACTTGAAGAAATCACTCACAAGTTCACAGGCGCGAAGCACTTCTCAAAGCTAGATGCAAAGAACGGCTATTGGTCAGTGAAACTGGACCATGAAAGCAGCCTTCAGACGACCTTTAACAGTCCCTTTGGCAGGTACTGCTTCACGAGAATGCCGTTTGGTCTCGTCATGTCGCAAGACGTGTTCCAGCAGAAGATGGACGCGATCCTCGACAACTGTCCCGGGACGGTCGGCATAGCTGATGACGTCGCCGTATTTGGACGCACAGAGGCGGAGCATGACGCCAACCTACGGAATCTCATGAACGTTGCCCGTGAGTACGGCTTGGTGTTCAACAGCAAGAAGTGTGTGGTGAAGGCATCACAGATCAGTTTCTTTGGTATTTTGTATGACGACAAGGGCGCTCACCCAGACCCGAAGAAGGTGGAGGACATTCAGATGATCCCAGCTCCAACGAACAGAACGGAACTGCAGGAGTTCTTGGGAATCGTCACATACATGGGCCCGTTCGTACCCAACTTGTCGCAGAACACGGCAATGTTGCGCGACCTACTGAAGAAAGACGTCGAATACCAGTGGTCACAGATGCACCAAGAAGTCTTCGATAAGGTCAAGTCCTCGATATGCGCTGAGACGACACTCGCGTATTTTGACTGTGATAAAGACTATACAATACAAGTTGATGCGTCAGGAAGAGGATTGGGAGCTGTCCTGTTACAGGAAGGAAGACCAATCGCATACGCTTCCAAGAGCCTGACAGTCACCGAAAAGCGGTACGCCAACATAGAACGAGAACTACTCGCTGTTGTGTTTGGCGCAGAACGTTTCAGAACATACGTGTATGGCAAACACTTCGTAGTTGAGAGCGACCACAAGCCTTTGGAAATGATTCAGCTGAAGAACTTGATGGCAGCCCCACCTAGACTGCAAAGGATGCTACTGAGGATTCAGCACTATGACATCACTATCAAGTACAGGCCAGGAAAGGAGTTGCTCCTAGCCGACGGGTTGTCGAGACTGCCAAACCCTCGAAGTAGAGAAGAAATTGACCTCGATGTGATGGTCAGCATGGTGCAGTTCTCGAACAACAAGATACTGGAACTGCGAAGGGAGACGGACACGGACACGATTCTCCGCGACTTACAAGAAGTCATCATCAGAGGTTGGCCAAAGACGCGTGCCGACATCCCGATAATCTTGCGACCATTCTGGTGCTACCGTGATGAGCTCTCGGTAGAGGACGGAGTCATCCTGAAAGGCGAGCGTGTAGTTATACCACAAAGTATGCAGGCGGACGTGATCCAGCGCATACACGCCGGTCATCAAGGCATCGAGAAATGCAAGATGCGGGCGAGAACTAGCGTCTTCTGGAATGGCATCAACAATGACCTTGAGGACGTAGTGAAGAGATGTGCCGTGTGTCAGGAACACCAGCACACCAATCCCAGAGAGACACTGTTGCCGCACGAGTTGCCAACACGATCGTGGCAGATCCTGGGGACAGATCTGTTCCACTACAACAACTCGGAGTATTTAATAGTAGTTGATTATTACTCCAAGTTTCCGTTTGTACGCAAGATGCCGACACCGTGTACCAGTCACGCGGTAGTAGCGGCAACGGCAGACATATTCTCAGAACACGGGGTTCCAGAGAAGGTCGTGAGCGACAACGGACCACACTACGATTGCGTCAACTACAAGAAGTTCGCACAGGAATGGGGATTCGAGCATGTGACAAGTTCTCCTCACTTCCCACAGTCAAATGGATTTGTTGAGCGCACCATACAGACGGTCAAGCGCACTCTTCTGAAGGCGAAGGAGAGCAACATGAATCCATGCAAGGCGATGCTGTGCTTGAGGACGACGCCTCTCGATCATCATCTACCGTCACCCAGCGAACTGTTGTACGCACAGAAGTTGAAAGGCGACCTCCCCATCCAGATTCGCAACCCGTTGACGCGTAGAGACGACATCTACAGGCGACTGCAGGAGCGCCAGGACACGCAGAAGACGTTTCACGACGCGCACGCGCACGACATGTCACAATTGACTGGAGGGCAACATGTGCGCATACAAGACCAAGCGTCTGGCCGGTGGCAGAAAGCCACTGTAACAGCGACCTGCGAAGAGCCGCGGTCGTACTTAGTCGAGGCCCAGAACGGTCGCATCCTGAGGCGCAATCGACGTCAGTTACAAGCGACACCATCGCCAAGAAGGGTACACTTCGCAGACGAAACACTGACAGCGGTAGGCGGCGATGACACACCCCGCGCACAGCCCACAACAACGGGGCAACACGATGAGCACACGAGAAGAGCTGACGACGCGACGCAACTGGCATACCGAACGCGGTCTGGCAGAGCTGTCAAGCAGCCGGACAGGCTTGACCTGTAACTATTTAGAATAGTGTGCCATACTAGAATAGTTATGCCATACTAGAATAGGTGCGCCATATTAGAATAATACAATACATGCAGAGACAATAAGTTATAGTTTACTGTTCTTGTTCACTATGTTAAAAAGGGGGATGTAATATCCTGGACTATGTTGCATGATTGAGTAGGCACTCATGTGTGGGTTGGCTAGAGCACTGTACCGATGTAGACAGCCGTTCAAATAAACATTACAGTTAGTTGAAAAGCTAGCCTTATTATACTGAACCCAGAAAGAGAACTTTACACTGCCGACCAAAACGACACGCGAAGCTTCTTCCAAGCTGCAAAGGTTATCTATGGACCAAGCTCAAATGGCCACACTCTACTTTAGACGGGGCTCTACTGTAAAAATGACCCTGTCATCCAGCAGAGATAGAAGGAGCACTATGAGCTGAATCGTGAACCAGTGGTTACAGACGACATCATGCAGTCCGTCCAACAACAACCTGAGAACACATCCCACCAACCCAGAAAGAAGTCCGAATTGCCACCATAAAAATGAAAAATAAAAACATGTGGCCCGGATGGCACCCCCGCAGAAATCTTCAAGTTCGGTGGCTGGAAGCTCACATACACACTTTAAACTAATCATCAAGATCTGGCATGCATGACAAGGAAATCAAACCAGACCTCAAAAATGCCAATGCAATCACCATATACAAAAAAAGGAAATAAATAAATCGGACTGTGGTAACTACCGAGGCATCGCCCTACTCCCCGTCGCTGGGAAGATACTCGCCCGCGTGCTCCTGAATCGTCTGCTCTCGCTCACAGAGGAGACACTCCCCGAAACCCAGGTAAAACAGGTACGTTCTTTTAGACAGACCGATAGACAGAGAGACATACATACATACATAACTGTTTATTCATCCAATTGTATAAATGTATATATATATATATATATATATATATATATATATTGTGTGTGGGGCGCGATAGCATACCGGTTAGAAGGCCGGACTCTCAATCGAGAGAACCCGGTTTCAAATCCCACTGCGGTCGCTTCGAACCTTTGGCAAGTTTGATCACCCCACGTTGCCACAGTTCACTCAGCTGTATAAATGAGTACCTGGCAATACAGACAGTGGTGGATATGTGAACGAATAGCCTTCGCGCAGCAATTGCAGCGTGGCTTAATACTTCCCAAAGAAGTTGAGATGGCCTTGGAATGAACAGGTCTGCCAGGGGGTGAAGTGTAAAGCGCTTTGAGCAGTCCTATGGACCGGATACCGCGCTATATAAGAACATACCTTTACCTTTTACCTTTTACACACACACACACATATATATATATATATATATATATATATATATATATATATATATATATATATATATATATATATATATATATATATATACAGAATTGTTTATTCATCCACTTGTATATATATATATATCTACAATTGGATGAATAAACAATTATGTATGTATGTCTGTCTCTCTGTCTATCTGTCTGTCTATAAGAACGCACCTGTTTTACCCTGGGTTTCGGGGAGTGTCTCCTCTGTGAGCGGGAACAGACGATTCAGGAGCACGCGGGCGAGTATCTTCCCAACGACGGAGAGTAGGGCGATGCCTCGGTAGTTACCACATTCCATGTCGTGTGTTATTTGTGTGATGATATGGATGCATATATTGATCAATAATAATAAAACATATTACTTACTTACCAAATCTAAGCTATGCATATATTATATAAATAGGGCCTAAGTGTATGTTACGCCTTGCTTTTAGGGAATCATGGCAATGACTGATGCGGAAAGACAACGAAAACGGCGAAAAAAATTAAAAGCTGATCCAATACGTATGACTTTGGAAAAAAATTAAGAGACATACGTTGAGAAAAGCAAACGACACTACAAAGTTGGCCGGTGACAAGACACCAAGAGAACCAATACGCCAGCACAAAAACTGGAGAGGATACAAAGCCACGAAGAAACGAGAACGAGCGGCTTGTGGTGACGATACCGACGATGTAACTTCGACTCCTGTTCGAAATAAGAAATTCTGTAGTTTTTCTTTTTTTCTAATTCGTATATTATAAGATCGGCTGAAAGCCCACTTTTATTTGCCACTACTTGTTTAGCACGTTTACTTTTTTGCCTTTTGCACAGATTTGTATCGTACACATGGAGGCTTAATTTAGTCTTGAACCCTGCTTTATCTGTTTGAAAGGGACATGTTTCTCCACTAGTTGAGCATAACACATTTAAGTCATTTATTGTTGTATTCTTTGGTCCAATCTATGTTTTTTATTTCTTTGTTTATTGCATCATCATTAGCTTTTGAGTACAAGTAAATTTTTCTCGATTATGTTGTTATTCGAGCAACTGGACATCTTAGTAGTACCTTACATTTATACTTTTGTGATCGCTCAGAGCAAAACCTTTCTCTACCTCGAGTTTATCTATACAACTGGGGTCTGAAATGAATACAAAGTTGATGATGTCGTTACCTCTAGTTGTTTTATTAACCATCTGTACAAAAAAAATTCATTAAGAGTATCAATGAAACTTTTTTTCTAGATGGCTGTTTCCCTCTCCTTTGGGTCAATAATTTTTTCTAAAATTAAAATCGCCAAGATATACCATATATATGTACCATCCGCGTTCCGAGGGACACTTGATGATGGTGATCCAAAAAGAGGGCATCACCATAATAATAATATAATAGGGGAAGACCACAGTAGAGAATTGCATTGGTGGCCATGTTAACGTTTTGTTTGATTATAAGAAAACGTTACCATCAAACATTCTGAAAATGGTTCACAGCAACTGCCATCGTCTCATTGGCATGGTGACCAAGTTGTGTAAAAATCACATACCTCCAGCTCTTTTAAAACTCACCGACGTGCGATGCCCGTCAATTTTGACAAAAATAGCCATGTATTCATGCGCCCACGTGGCCCATAGCAGAAAAATTCTCATAAATCCCTCCGCCTGCTAAATTCTAAAAAAATGCACTATTTCACAAACAAACCTGTGAATACGCCTGCTCAATTGCACTTATGTCACATCATATGAATTGTTTAAATTCACATATCGCAATTTAATACGTCCTACATTCGTGTCAAACAATAAACAGGAAGGTCTACAGCGGTCTTATCCCTATAATATATTTTACGGTTACGGGCGTACTTGTGTGCCGCCATCTAGAGACCATCACCTGAAAATCTGAACGAAATGGACAGTTATTTTAGGAGTAGCGCTCTGTCACAATAGTCAACAAAGTCACGGTACCTAGTACATTTTAACTTTTTAAGAATGAGTGATCCTGCACCCTCGTAAAAATTACCGTCTGTTGCAGTGCCAACAACTTGTTGAACAAGTATGTGTGTTCTGTGAAATCATAAAAATTGGTGAGAAATGGGAGGTTGTCTCCCAAAACAGGTCCACGAGAGATAGGAAGAGACCCTGGCCCTGGCTCTGTCACACCCACTCAGCCTCAGGCTCATTGCTAAGGCATTGGCCATTGCGACAACTAATTAAATCATGACACTAGGCTATTCATAACTTGACATAGAACAACGTCCTCTTTCCCCCTTTGTCTTTGGTCATCGACGCTACCTGACTACATCCGGTCTTGGAACCACTGCACTAGATATAATTTAATTTAGTAAAAACAAGACACTCATTGAACTTGAGCTTGAAGAAGACAGCCACACTAAACTCCAAGTTATATATATATATATATATATATATATATATATATATATATATATATAAATACATGTGCGTATGTAAGAGTGTGCTGATAACTTCCACTCTCCATGTATGTATCTGTCCATTAGCCTTTTTTATGCATATCAGCCGGTAGTGTATAATATATATATATATATATATTATACACATACCGGTAGTGTATAATATATATATATTATACACTACCGGCTGATATGCATAAAAAAGGCTAATGGACAGATACATACATGGAGAGTGGAATTTATCAGCACACTCTTACATACGCACATGTATAAATTTATATATATATATATATATATATATATATATATATATATAACTTGGAGTTTAGTGTGGCTGTCTTCTTAAATATATATATATATATATATATATATATATATATATATATATATATATATATATATATATATATATAATATGTTATTGCAGTCATCTGTAGTCAGCATTTTAAATATGCTAATTTTTTATATAATTTTTCACATTTGTAATTTTTAGCAGCAGCTAATGTTTCATGTGTGACAGAATGGAGGAAGAAGAGGTGATTGCAGTCAGCAGTGATGTCCCAAGGCACAGTGACAAGATCGCTGTTGAGCTACATCATGTGTACAGGAGCTATGGCCAAAGACGCAACAAGTTGCATGTCCTACGAGATCTTAGCATGGCAGTGCCAACAGGATTTATGTGAGGATCTCACAGGTTCCTCTCAGATGTAATTTTTGCTCACAGATCAAGATCATACATTATTGCGACTTGATGTATTGTTATTATGTTATACACAGCTGCCAGCACATGATTATATTGGTAACTGTTGTTATTAGCATTTATTAGTGGAATTATTTATGTTAATGGACATGATTACAAGATGTTCTAAATTGAATTTGGATGTATTATATAGGAAATAAAAATGTAGCTAGTTTGTTCTGCAAAATCTAGGATGAATAATAAATCTTTTTATTCTGAATATTGTTCCTCAAATTGACTGTCAAGAAACATTGGTTTTTGAAAACATCAGACAAACTCAACGCAAAACAGAACCACACCAAATATCATGTCTAACTAATATCAGTCCACTCCTTTCTAGTTAGATATTCTTTATGGGGGTAACGGACTAATGGGGGATGAATTGCATACATTGTATGTGGACTAGTGATTTATATTACACCACATCAGAGATAAATGGTCGCACTTTAACCATTGTTTCTCATTTGCAGTTACGGCCTACTTGGCCCAAGTGGTTGTGGGAAGACCACACTGTTGCACTGCATTGTGGGCAGCCTGATGGTTGACAGAGGTGAAGTGAGAACCCTGGGTGCACGACCTGGGCAGCCAGGGCACGAGGTGCCTGGATGTAGGGTGGGGTATATGCCCCAGGAGTTGGCCCTCTACCAGAGCTTCACCATAGGCGAGACGGGTATATGCCTCAGGAGTTGGCCCTCTACCAGAGCTTCACCATAGGCGAGACATTGTTCTATTTCGGTCGAATTCACAAGATGAAATCGGAACAGATAAAAAGTCGACTCAAGTTCCTTTGTGACTTCCTTCGTCTACCACCAGAAGGAAGATTGGTTAAGCAATGCAGGTTGGAATACTGAGAATACTGTTTTGGATGACTGAGAATACATGTTTTGCATATTACATAAGTTATGAAGTAACAGTTTTCTTCTAATCACAACTATTGAGATTTGCTAACTCAATGTTTCAGCTTTGGTAACCTTCACCAGGAACTGAATTCTGGGATGACTAGTTCTTCTTCTGTTCACCAGTTGGTACCTCCTCATTCAGTAATTAAATCTCAATAGTTTTGATTAGAAGACATTTTTTACTTCAATATGGTTATTCTCTACCAACATAATGAACATTTTCACATATATAGACTCAGGTTCCTGAGGATATAGGTGCCATAGAAGTTAATTATTATTATTTATTTACATAAAAATCTGCCTTCACTTGATATTTTTTTATAATAAATAGCTTGGCTTGATTAATATCGAAATTAATATCAGGATGAAAAGTTTTGTAAAATTGGACAATTCTGACAAGAGGTATATATTTCATGTTAAAATAGCTGAACGTTTGCAATTTAATATTAGTGGTATTTATTATCCTAATTGAAAAATCATAAATGCATTTAAAATATAAATGCAGTTAAATTTATACTGTTCACTGAAATTAAAATTGAATTGTTCTCGTCCATTAAAAAGACCTCAAACATGGTACCTGTGTGAGAATATGGACCCCCATTGAAAAAAGTACAAAATTGTTCAGATAATATAATGTCGTTTGTCTGCAGCTAAATGGGTCATTTCATGTGAACTCAGCCAATGGGTGTTGTAGTGATCTCTTCAGTTTTTTAACCAAGCCCTTGGTAAGACAACCATGTAACCAACATTTGAGCAGTCTAGCTTCAGTAGCTTTCAAGCTATGGCAGTTTGAAATTTAGTGCTTAGACATTTTGTGATGGGGTTTTTATAAATAACATTATTCGTATTTCACAGGTTAATATCTCATGAACTAATCAGCCCATATCAATAAAACGTGGTGGAATTATTCTCTGCAATGGATCACATAACTAATTAGAACATACATACAGTTGATGGTTAATATGCATTAAGCTGATAAAATCATGATTTGTTGATTTGCTGTTGTGATCTTAAGACACAAATTAACCAATTTCTGTAACGTTTGCTAAGCATAGCACAGTCTTAGCACACAAATAACAAGTAACTCCAAATATACTTTCATGCTTCCTTCACTAAGAATAAATTGGCCTTTGTAGTGGAACACTTAGAAAATTGTGATTTTTGTCAGCCTAATGCACATTAACCATCAACACCATGTGTGTTCTAATTATGGGTATATGACCTACATACTGCAGAGAACAATTCTACAAAGTTTTATTGATATAAGTTGATTAGTTCATGAAATATCAACCTGTGAGATATGAGTAATTTTATTTATTTTTTTAAATCCTAAAAATCTGTACTCAGTCCTGTCCCACTGTTGTATTGTCGAAATAAGCTTAACTTAGCCAAATGCTATGATGTGACTAGGACAGAACTACATGATTATTAAAGATCTCGGGTCTCTACCACCAACATCGCATGAAATCAACACCAAATTGAGGAATTATTGCTGCAAAAGGTTACATATGTTATAACAATATTTATTTTATATTGTGCCACATTCAGTGCAGTGCAATACTTTAAAATAGCCTTTGTTTGACAGCGGCGGTGAGCAGAGAAGGACATCGTTTGCCATTGCATTACTGCAGGAGCCTGAGCTGCTGATCCTTGACGAGCCAACTGTGGGCGTAGACCCCTTACTCAGACAGAGGTAATGCATGCACACATACACTGACACAGTGATATGTATACACACACAAATACACACATACACACACGCCAAGGATTGTAATAAAATTAAAGCATGTGCCATTGCAAGTACAACGCACACCAACAGAGATTTCTGTCTTTACTGTAAAGACCACAGCCCACCTATTATAGAAATTATCACCTCCCGTTCTTGCAATATCTGACAGAAAATGTACACTGACCCTCAAATATATCATAATGAACCACTGAATAAACTAAATATGAAACCTATTAATTTATCCTTTAATATGATAACATGCTTTGATTTTCCTGGGAGTCCATGGGTATGAGACTCTTTGATTCACCCTCCAGACTCCTTGCACAGCCCTTGGTATGAGTCCATGTGACTCCCTGCTTTAGAAAAACGATAAAGCCAGTGTTATGCTAGCCGATCTCAATGGTTTGTCAATGGGCATCTGTACTGCCATCTTGAATTGGTTCTGGGCTGTACCAAGTGGTCTTTGAATACGGGCCGAATGTATACGCTCGCTTCTTATTGGTAAAATACTCGCATTCAATTAAATTGCTAGACCGGGCCTGCTCCAATAGGCAGAGCAAGCCATACATAGTTGTTGTTAAAAAGTACAGACTCCCAAATTTGTCTGCGGATTTCTAAATATGAGCAAGGTGAGAGTCCGCTTGACTCCCACCTCAATGCTGGGTACGAACTGTTTCTTGAAGCTCTGCCATTTTCTGGCATGTTCTGTAGTGCCACCTTGTGCCACCTAGATAATCATGTTGCTTTTAAAATCATGTTGAATCGTTATAGACTGTGCGTTTGTTGAAATGACAAGTTTTGATTGCAGCATCTGGGACCACATGTTGGAAATCTCGCAAAGTAGAAAGACAACCATCATAATCACAACTCACTATGTAGAGGAAGCAAGACAAGCCAACATGGTAGGTGTTGATCAGCTGGATTTCATCTTTTGTCTGGATCGACACTACGTAACATGAGAACCATGGACTGGTGAAAGACATGCATGCAGGCACATGCACATGATAAATATAATCCTCAATATATCACTCCATCCAGTTTTAGGATAGTGTCTATATAGAGAGAGCCAGTACATGCCTCTTCCAAGGGGCTGATCTCTTAAGTTGGCACCATGGATACATAATGACTATATTCGACCTAACAAGCATGCAGTGTACTTGAACAAAATTGGGCCATGGAAAAATGTCAAGGAATCTGTTCTTATAAGCGTACACCAAGATTTATTTCTCTACACAATAAGGTGGTGGTGTCATTTGGTGACCAGTGTAGAACAACTAAAAAGTGGTGCTAAATGATTTAACACTAAATGGTGACAGTTCAGTTGTTCCACACTAGTCAAATTACAACAATTATGGATCCTGTTGATTAAAAAGGGGGGTGTACACTAATTAGGGCATGTACGCTTAATAGGTCAAATATGGTATTTCAGTTATTATTTGTATTCTTGATTATTAGCTGAGTCGGTGTTTTACCTATCATTGTTAATGCTTAAATATAGTTGTACTCAGTATTCATAGATACTCCAGTAATTCTACATAAATGTTTTCTGAAGACAGGCATGGTTCTGTGGTTGAAGGTGGGCTTGATGCGAGATGGGAGATTATTAGCAGAATCCCCACCAGATGATCTGCTCCGAGTTCACAACCTACAGGTACTGTTTAGACATGGAAAGCATTTGTAGCTGAAGAACATGAATACCTCTCGAGTTATTAGGATTGGTTTTTGGTTATATACTGTTCATTGACATGTTGATTTAGTAATTTTGCTCTCCGTGATGATATATTGATATGAAAATTAATCGCAGTTACTTTAGTCCAAACCTGCTGAGTAATAGCAGATGGTGATAAGCAGGTGCTCTGATGACACCAATGTGTCATAGTTTGAAATTAATGTTGATCCAATTATCTGTGACTAAAAGTCACTTCAGTGTGTTGTCCAGTAGACTAGTTTAAAGCTCCCAACGTTTTATTAATTATGTCACACTTTCCATAAATTAGGTGGCATCACTGGTTGAATAAAGTATTAATACCTGATCGCTATTTTATGCACCAGATGTCAGTGTGTTGTAAATCTTATGTAAGTAATACTGTGATTGGTTGATTCAGTTGAAATTCAACATATTTGGCAAATCATGGGCCTTGATACATTCGTGGTATGGACAATGGTATGTGGATGACAATGTGGGTGATGTCAATTAAACAATACCACAAAATTAACTGTTTCCCTTTTTACTAAGTTCATTATTTACATGTCTAAAGAAATATATTAACAGTAATTTATAACAGCTTAGTGCGACTGCTGTTATTTGTCCTCATTATCCCAGTACGTGCTGCTGTATAAATGGACATAGAACCAAATGTTTGCAAGTAACCTGCACAATTTATATTTGCTTGTGTCAGTGAATTTAAGCCGTGAATCTTTGATTTAACTATGGCAAGAGAAAGAGTAACTTTGACATTTTGTCAGTCATTAGAGGATGTATTCCTGCGTCTCTGTGAGAGGGATCAGCCTCATGACGATGGTGTCTCCAGTGCCACGGATCACTTACAGAATGTAGCACAGGTCAGTATGTATGTTTTCTTTTAAATTCACCCCCGCTACTGCCCTTTCTTCAAGCAATAATATTACCCTTTGTAGTTACTACATACAGTTGTCTGCAACGCTACAATAATTATGTACATCTGTTCACAACATCGCGCATCTTTTCAATGATCCAAGTTATGCAAGGCGTTTCTAGATGTAACTGTCACTGCCAGTATTACGTAGCAATTTTGAGAGTTGGATTCCAAGAAGCCATAAAGATATTGACTGGCAGACCCGTGGCAGCACCAGGTACCAAGGCATACATGGATATTCCTGTGATAACGTTGTGTATCCTGACATTTTTCCATATTTTATAAATAGTTATCCAGTATTTCTATATTTATAATGCTTTGTTCAACCAAACAGTAAGCATTTGACTGACATCAGCGAGTTATTTGTGTGTGAAATGCCAGATACTATTTCAGAATATTAAATTTTTTTTCATGTTACATAAAGCATATTATAAAGATTAAGTAAAAGCAGATGATAACATAAAATAGTCCTTTCAGAAGCATGTTTTTGTATGTACTTGTACATTGAACCATTACACCTGCATACAGGTGTACATACATGCTCTGTTAGCAATATTTTAAGTACTGGAAATAAATAAAAAGTTTGCTCAATAAGGGCATTTTTTTTACAAAACCCTAGTAACTGTATTTTGATTTCTAAAAATTATGAAATTAAATAATGTTTTGAAATCTTTGATGTCAAGTATGTTCCTGAACCATGCTTTGGTGTGTTCTGTGAACGTGGCAAAAATAAATGGTTTATTTTATTTATCGTTATTGTTTTTTGAAGGTGGGTCATTGCCATGATGATGACCTTGTTGACCTCTTGACCAGTGGCTCTTCACCACAGGGTTCAGAAGAACAGCTTTACAAACCCTACTTCTCAGGTATGCTGACTTTTACAATCTAATGCGTTCGATATTCTCCCCCAGTTTCAACAATTACAAACATGTATATTACATCAAATGAATTTATTCTTGTAAAAACCATTGCACGAGTCAACAATCTTCAATGAAATTTGTCTTGTTCTGCAAATAAAAAAACTTTCATGAACAAAATCTTAAAAATCCACCACAAAATCAATCTTTGATGACATTTTTGATAAACCTGCATGAATTCATGTTGACACTCATTGTGCGTGCATGTGTGCATGCACATGTGTCAACATCAGTTTGTAAAAATGTTATGATTATTTTGCATTTTGTTTTTCATTAACCAGTTTGATTCAACTGCATCCTATGTCATACCTGCCTGCAGGTTCCTGGTCAGCTTGTTTTTCAAACTTGTTTCCAAGTCCGCGTAATGTTGCTGCCATCGCGATCAAGAACCTTGTTATCCTGGCGCGACGACTGGGGTAGGACAAAGAGTTCTTAAATTATTGTTTTCATTACATCCAGGTTATATCTGTACAGGTGTATACAAGAAATAAACGTAAACAGGTGTATAATGGCGTTATATTTAGAAGTTGACATTTATTGTTGGAGTTTCTTCCAAATTAGTTATGAAAGCGTCAAAGTTCAATCAGATGTGATGATTATTATCAATTAAACATTGCAAGCGATATAAACAGGCCAATGTTTAGCCTTGGTTCTTCCATGCAACAGTTTGCAGCTCTACCATCATGCCACCATTTCCCTGAAAAATTACAGGTGTATGATGGAATTACTTATGGTTTCTATACTATAAGTGTCTCATATATATCCATGAGTTTCGCATGTATGGAGCTGACATTTTGTGGGCATGCTTGGGGGCCCATTGGGATGGCTCGTACATAAAAAAATTATTCTCCAGGGGTAATGTGAAGGACCTTACGCGGATGTTTGACATAGATTACTCAGAATGATAGTTCATAGGTACATACAATTGTTAGCAACGCTATGCATCTATGATTGTTCCGAGCTGTGTGATCTACATAAAATGTTCACGTAAGTTTTGGGGCATGAAGTTGCATCCAGCAGTTGTACCAAAACTTGACTGGGTACTGCAGGGAGTCGTAAACTCTTGCACTGCCCAGTTGCTGGGGCAACTCGGCTAGTATTTATATAATATTAATACTAATTAGTGTTTTTGTCTGAAGGTTCCTCATCTTTGAGTTCCTGCTGCCGTCCATCCAGATTGTCTTGTTCTGCCTCTGTATCGGCCGCCAGCCATATGATCTGGCCATTGCTGTGGTCAACAATGAGACGTGTGTCCAGCCGTTCAGTGCCAGCTGTGTCTACCTGGGTTACATCAACAATCACACAATAATACAGGTACACAAAGTACATTTACATGTAAAAGTAAAGGTACGATCCTATGTGTCCAGTCCTTGTGACTGCTCAGAACACTTTACCCTTCACCCCCTGGCAGACCTGTTCCTTCCAACGCCAACTCAACTTCTCTGGGAAGCATTCAGCCATGCTGCATTTACTGCGTGAAGACTATTCGTTCACATGTCCACCTACTATTTGTTCATATATCCACCATTGTCTGTAGCCAGGTACTCAGTACTCTGTATTCAGCTGAGTCAACTGTGGTAACGTGGGGTGAATGAATTGCCAAAGGTTCGAAACAGCAGCAAGATGATTCGAACCTGGGTTCTCTTTATTGAGAGTTAGACATTCTAACCACATCATTAATAATTTGGGTGCATAATGGGGTGCAGGGCTTGGCAGTAGAGCACTGGAGTGTTAGTCGAGAGAACCAAGGTCTGAATCTCAAAACTTGGGCAATTTTGTTCATGATGAAATTATAAGAACGATAAGCTTTCACACAGAAATCCCAGGGTGGCTGCATGTTTCAATATTGAGTGACAAATTACAACATGCTCTGAGCAATCAATGGTTGAAGGGCACAGTATAAATGACATCGTGCTCTGAGCAATCAATGTTTGAAGGGCACAGTATATATTACATCATGCTTTGAGCAATCAATGTTTGAAGGGCACAGCATAAATTACAGCGTGTTCTGAGCAATCAATGTTTAAAGGGCACAGTATAAATTACAGCATGCTCTGAGCAATCAATGTTTGAAGGGCATAGTATAAATTACATTGTGCTCTGAGCAATCAATGTTTGAAGGGCACAGTATAAATTACAGCATGCTCTGAGCAATAAATGTTTGAAGGGCACAGTATAAATTACAGCATGCTCTGAGCAATCAATGTTTGAAGGGCACAGTATAAATTACAGCATGCTCTGAGCAATCAATGTTTGAAGGGCACAGTATAAATCACAGCATGCTCTGAGCAATCAATGTTTGAAGGGCATAGTATAAATTACATTGTGCTCTGAGCAATCAATGTTTGAAGGGCACAGTATAAATTACAGCATGCTCTGAGCAATCAATGTTTGAAGGGCATAGTATAAATTACAGCATGCTCTGAGCAATCAATGTTTGAAGGGCACAGTATAAATCACAGCATGCTCTGAGCAATCAATGTTTAAAGGGCACAGTATAAATTACAGCATGCTCTGAGCAATCAATGTTTGAAGGGCATAGTATAAATTACATTGTGCTCTGAGCAATCAATGTTTGAAGGGCACAGTATAAATTACAGCATGCTCTGAGCAATAAATGTTTGAAGGGCACAATATAAATTACATTGTGCTCTGAGCAATCAATGTTTGAAGGGCACAGTATAAATTACAGCATGCTCTGAGCAATCAATGTTTGAAGGGCACAGTATAAATCACAGCATGCTCTGAGCAATCAATGTTTGAAGGGCACAGTATAAATTACAGCATGCTTTGAGCAATCAATGGTTGAAGGGCACAGTATAAATTAAACGATTTGGTTTTGTGATAAATTAAAATTTATAGCTGGCCCATGTAGGGCTGTTATTGCTGTTTGTTTTGCTTCTTAATTTGTACATAATGAGTAATGACTGGGGTCCTAATGGTTGTCTGTGTTGGTGTGATTGTGTGGGAATACATCAGGTAATCTCTTTATTATTATTCAGTATTAAAAGTGACATTTGTACACTGGTTTAATTGATATTTAACTTGTTTGTTGCATTTACAAAAGCCTGTGCTCTTCACATGTGTGCCTTTAAGACAGTGTGTCACTAATTAAAATGAACTAATACAGTATAAATTAACCATCCAAGTCATATAAACTGAGCACGATTTTATATATAAAGAGCATTTTGGTGTTTCAAACATGAAACCCAGTACGTTTTGCTCTTGCCATTTCTTTGTGAATCAAACCATAAATATTGAATAAATTTGACATTTCAATGTTAACATAAATAACATAAGCCAGAATAAGGTTAAATATATCAATAAATAAATAATAAAACAATATGTTCTTATACATATTACATTTTCTTATATATATATGTGTTCATCAACTGACAATTGTCATGCTGTAAGTTCCCTTTGCAACGCTCACTACTGTCCATGGTTGAACGCACACACAGCTTCAATGTCGGCTACATAGATGATGATTGATAGTTGCAGATCCATGCCCAATGTCATCTACAGTGTCATCCACAGTGTCAGTCAGTGTCATCCACAGTGTCATCCACAGTGTCATCCACAATGTAATCCAATGTCATCCACAGTGTCATCTACAGTGTCACACAGTGTCATCCAAAGTTTCATCCGCAGTCAATCCCCAGAAAAACATGCTGTCTGAGTTGTTGAGGTTTTATATATAATTATCTATATTTGGTCTGTTTTGTATTTTTAATCTCCACCAGTTTTGGTGCTGCAGTATTTGTTGTGATTATGATGATTATTTTGTTGTGACAGAAAGACTTTGGAGTGAACATGAGCGAAGCTGTCCTGTCAGTGAAGCAGGGACGTAACTGGGGTGTTATTGAGATTGGGAAGAACTTCACGCAAGACCTCATAGCAAGGTAGGGATTCACCTTATCCCTCGGTCTTTTCGGTCATTGGTCAATACGATGGGATATTGCTTTGTACGTGTTTATATACATTTTTTCCCTCCACTTTTACATATTTACTTGTTTACAAATAGTACAAGGAGAAATATGGTATGTAACATGACTGGTGAGTAACAGGGTTACAGATGTGTGTGTCTTACTGTTTCATAGAAGTTGTCTTACAGTGATGCCCCATTTTGGCAGTTACAAACAATGGGCATTCAAAGATGAGACACGTTCTTGACAAGATTGATACCCAAAGCATAAAACTGCAGATTGCCATTTTATCTACTTGTGGCATGGATCTGTTTTTAAATATATTCACACTGGTAGCATTTACTCAATCAGTAGATAATTTGTTCCATTCAGTTATCTGTGACAATGAGTATTTACTAACACTGTTATGTCCTCATGTTCTACTACCTTCCTCAAGTTTGGCAAAAATATTTCTGTCAAAATCTGAGTCTGACTTTTCTAATTGTTGATTTGTAGAATGACCACAAAGACGCCTGACAATGCCACACTGGCTGGCAGTGAGATACGTCTCTTCCTAGACATGACAAGTATGTGACAATACAGTGTACACACACACACACCCATTGGTCTTTCTTACATATAACCATGAGATTTCCATTGAGCGTGACTGTGGATGGCTAGAAAACTGTTGTCACAGAATGCGACGTTGGCTTATACTGTTATACTGGTAATGGTTTCTTTATAAATTACATGTAATTTAATTACTAATGTGCAATTGGTCTAAATTGGTATGAATATTAATTAATTTGGAAATTAATCTATTAGTTACTGTAGCTAATCAGTTAGAAACTTCCTAACCCTTTTGTTTTATCATGCTGCTCAGCTTGGGTTCCCGAGGATGTTAGTTCAATAGAAGTGTCTGCATTTTATTGTATTGTGTATGGGGAAATGTTTGTGTTTGTTAAATACATCATACTGTTTCAAATTCGTCATTTGGACAGCATTAAATGTTTGATGTTAGAGATTCTTTATTGAGGAAATGATAATTTTTTACTTACAAATTGTGCTTTCGTCAGTACATGCCTAATGTCTAGCCTTCCGATGTTGTCACGATGCCTTATAAGACTGTCTTTGTTTCTTCCCAGACCAACAGGTAGCCCTCACAGTGCAGAAGGAAACAACTGCAGCATTTGAGAGGTTTTTGGAGGCTGAAATGTCAAAAATTGGCATGAATCCAGAATTGGCAGAAATTCCAGTCAAGGTTAGATGCATGCTTACTGTGTTACAAGTTAAGCCCTAAGAAAATAACAAATTCTCCATTTTAATAGAAACTTTTTTATGCAGGACAAACTTAGAGTGATATATGTCTGAGAGGCTGTATATGGCATTAAAGACAGTGTATCAATCAACATAATTGTATAAATCAACAGAAGTTCAAAATAAAAGCTACTCGTGATGGAGCTTTTCCATTTCAACAAACATTCAAACAAATAATTGATGTAAAATATATTTGTTTGTAAACTGTGTGTAACGTTTATGAGATACGCATATATCGGTATATGTAATTGCATAATAATGTTTAAAATTGTGAGATTAAATTACTCAAAGTTGATAAACAATTGTTGGTTTGTGACAGAGCTACTACTATCTCTTTGTGACAGAGCTGCTACTATCTCTTTGTGACGGAGCTACTACTATCTCTTTGTGACAGAGCTATTACTTTCTCTTTGTGACAGAGCTACTACTTTCTCTTTGTGACACAGCTACTACTTTCTCTTTTTGACAGAGCTATTACTTTCTCTTTGTGACAGAGCTATTACTTTCTCTTTGTGACAGATCTACTACTTTCTCTTCCAGTTGGAGTTGCCCATTTATGGAGAGCGAGACCCGTCGTTCACTAACTTTATGGCTCCAGGCATCATTTTGAGGTGAACTTTTGATATGTGATAAACAGTGGTGGATATGTGTGACCAAACAGTCTTCACGTATTAATTACAGCATGGCTGAATGCTTCCCAGAGAAGTTGAGTTGTTGTTAGAAGGAACAGGTCTGCCAGGGGTAAAGGGTAGAATGCTTTGAGTACTGAAGTGTTGATGCTCATTTAATATTAATATTTACATAAGCACTATCATTTTGGATTTTGTTACAAATCAGACTATAGAACTTATTATATTGTGACAAAAATGTTTTTGTAATATATATATGTGTGTGTGTTGTGCTTTCAGTATTACATTCTTCATGGCGACGGGGTTGACAGCATTATCATTTGTTCTCGAGCGGAAGCAGGGACTACTGGACAGGAGCTTTGTGGCTGGTCTGTATCTCCCTAGTTCTCCACTCTGGCCATTAGTTAGAAGACGGACGTAAAGGAGCTCGTTTATAATGGCCACGTCAAGGTGGTCTCCTTATTACGTACTGCATACTTTTTCTTTAGTAGATATGGTCATTTAAATATATTTTTTTTAATCACTACTTATTTATTTGCAAAGTATTAAGCAATCTGTACAGATATTAATTGATATACTGTCTGTATTTATCTTCTATTCATCCATGTTGTTGACATGATAATTTAAATACGTTATACTTCTCTGAATATTTAGCCATTTATCGACAGTAATTTACAAATAACTGATTGAACCTGTGCAATGGAAACTTAACAAACTGACCATACTTCTAAGAGTAGACACATGAGGGTGTGACCTCCCCACTGGGCTACTATGCCCTTCCATCTACAAGGGTTATTTAGTTTTTTTGTGTAACTTCTGACAGAGTTGTTGAATGACATCACTGTATTAGATTCGGCAATATACAAAATGAATGTTATTATTATTTTGGGGAGATTTGTCAATTATTGTCTTACCTGCAGGTGTCACTGCAGTCGAGGTGATGTTGGGCCACATGTGTAGTCAGTTTCTCGTACTGTTGGTCCAAGTCTCTCTCCTTCTTGTCTTCATTCTCGCTGTCTTTCAGGTGAGTCATTGTCACTGGCTGGTTAATTGTCATCCATCTATATTCTGTAATTATGTCCATATGTATAGGAATTTCATATATGCACTATCCATATAGTATGAAATAATCACTAAACAAAATTAACGCTTTCACTTCACATCAAGTGAATTTGAAAGTGTTGATGCTCATTTAATATTAATATTTACATGAATGCATTTACTGGTAACCCTGTGTAAGACAATATACATGCTGATAACTGTGTGTAAGGAGTACTTCATATGAGACCAGTCTTACTACATGTAAATGGTCATAATCCAAGTATCTATTAGAGTCTGATAATTGCTACAAACATATGCTTTAAAGGTCACATGAACAGCAAATGTATACTTTAATCAGGTAAATAACTTGCTAACTTGATTCTATTAAGATAGGATTAACACCCGACAGGTTACTTGTATCATATGTGTGCACACAGTTTGATGTGTACAACTGTCTATCTAATTCACTCTATTTTAACTAAGCATTCAAAAAACATGCAAGTACACATGTAATTATTTTGTGAATATATTCAGGATTACATGTAATATGTCACTGGTGTTTGTATGTATTAAACTGAGAATATACCATGTTCTTCTTAAGGAGGTGTTTATTTTCAGGTTCCGTTTCAAGGCCCCCTCATCCTTGTTATCCTCCTTACCCTGATGCAGGGGTTGACAGGCATGGCCCTTGGTGCGTATACTTGGGGTAATCCACACTATCATATTTCTAAGCATGCATGCAATTTGTATTTATTACTGGCATTTTTCTCTTAATACTATGGAGTTAGTGTGGCATATTATATTTTAGATGTATACCCCAACAGATAAGACAAGATACAATACCGTCAACACACTTATTCATAAACATACTGTGTAATTATACCTTAGAGTTACAAAATGTGATAGTTTTTATTGTGAAACCATGTTATATTGTATAAACTACATTTATTTTAATATTTTGACTGCCCAAAACATGTGAATGAATCACAATGTTTCATATAATTCAAACTTTATCTGTTTAATTGGAATGTTTTGACTCGAATATCATGTTTACATTGCTTGCTGAATGGCAAGGTCGATGTTCATAAACAGATAATGGTCAAAGTATATTTTAAAAATTTGGTTCAATAAAACACATCTGCATGATCAAGATATAATAGAATAGATAGATAGATAGAATATATTTATTTTATACTGTACGACATGATCAAGATATAATAGAATAGATAGATAGATAGACTAAATATAGTTTATTCTGTATAACATGATCAAGATGTAATAGAATAGATGGATAGACAGACTAAATATAGGATAGACAGACTAAATATAGTTTGTACTGTATAACATGATCAAGATATAATAGAATAGATAGATAGACGTCATGTAGTTTATACTGTATAACATGATATAATAGAATATATAGATAGATAGAATATATATAGTTTATATTGTACAACATGATCAAGATATAATAGAATAGATAAATAAACTAAATGTAGTTTATACTATGTAACATGATCAAGATATAATATATGGATATATATAATATATAGTTTATACTGTATTACATGATCAAGATATAATATAATAGATACATAGATAGACTAAATATATTTTATACTGTATAACATGATCAAGATATAATAAAATAGATAGACTATATATTGTTTACACTGTATAACATGATCAAGATATAATATAATAGATAGATAGACTAAATATAGTTTATGCTGTATAATATGATCAAGGTATAATATGATAGATAGAATAGATATAGCTTATACTGTATAACATGATCAAGATAATTATAATATAATAGATGAATAAATATAATAGATATAGTTTATACTGTATATATATATATATATATAGATATATATAGATATATATAGATAGAATATATATAGTTTATATTGTACAATATGATCAAGATAATAGAATAGGTGAATAGATAGAATAGATATAGTTTATACTGTATAACATGATCATGATATAATAGAATAGATAGATAGATAGATAAACTAAATATAGTTTATGCTGTATAACATGATCAAAATATAATAGAATAGATAGAATAGATATAGTTTATACTGTAGAACATGATCAAGATATAATAGAATAGATAGATAGATAGACTAAATAAAGTTTATACTGTACAACATGATCAAGATATAATAGAATAGATAGGTATTCATTTATACAGCTGAGTGAACTGTGGCAACGTGGGGTGATCAAACTTGCCAAAGGTTCGAAGCGACCGCAGTGGGATTTGAAACCGGGTTCTCTGTTGAGAGTCCGGCCTTCTAACCGGTATGTCACCGCGCCTCGGTTTTATGCTGTATAACATGTTCAAGATATAATATAATAGATGAATTAATAGAACAGATATAGTTTATACTGTATAACATGATGGTTATGATAAAACTGACTGATTAAGACTTTGTACCTTTTATGTGCAACTTTAATATGACTGTCATCTCACTTTCTGTTCACAGGTTTACTCATATCGAGTATTTGTGAGACAGAGATGTCAGCCATCCAGTGTGCCCTCGGCTCTGTGTACCCTAACATGCTGCTCAGTGGTAAGTGTATTCTTTCACAATTGGCACACGTTTTATGTGCATTCAAATAGTTTTAAAAGTACCTCCTCAGTCCAGTGTTATCACTTGTCTCATTTCAGACTCATTTCACAAAAAGTCTAACCTATCTAGTATCCATTATGACATGCTGGCTCATTTGTTCAATTTTTTTTAGTGTTTGTGAATTCATCAGATAAACTGTTAAATTATTTTTTACTATGTATGCATATATATACAGATTTGAATATCAATGAATCTGATTTGTGAAGGGCTAAATCAATAGAGGTAGGTGTCTTAAATGATGGAATAAAATGACAAGCTGAGAAGGAGTGATAGAGGTCTACATCAGGAAAGTGTGAGGAAACCTCATCCAAGAAATCATACACAGCTTCATTCATCTAGTTCAGTTCTACTTTTTGTTTCAAGAGTTAAAGCTAACATTGGAACTATGGCTTTCTCAGTTGCCTATTTTATTGCCTTGTTTACCCTGCTTCCTCGCGGGTGACGTTATCAACTTTAACAGCTTGCGTTCGCTGCGAAAGTTACGACTAAATCCAGTGGTGTGCATTGTCACGTATGCCAATTTCGTGCAGTTTGTCTAGAAGCAGACGGTGATTGACAGTATTGAAGGCAGCACTGAGATCGAGCATCACCAATATCACGGTATTCCGATTGTCGAGCGAATGTAGAATGTCGTCCTGTATACGAACGAGGGCTGTTTCACAGCTATGAGCAGGATGATACGCACTCTGAAAAACATCGAAGAGATCGTTCGAGTCCATGTACTGCCGGATATGTGATGCTACATACTTCTCGAGGAGTTTTGATATGAAACTCAGGTTGGATATAGTTGGATAGTATTTCAGGGTCAAGATCACTCTTCTTTAACAATGGTGTCACGACAGCATGTTTCATAACAGCTGGCATTGAGGACTCGATCGACAGGTTCACAATATGTGTTAACACTGGTGCGAGCATAGCAATGTTTGATTTAAGCAGGGTTGCAGAAATGATGTCGATGTCAGTTGAAAGTTTGCTAGTACCCTTAATTACCAGATTACAGATGTCACTGCATGTAGCTAGTTCAAAGTCACAAAGGGGATCCACAACACGACAGTCATTATCATCTGCGAACACTGACAGCTGGTGCTGCGTACTTATAGTCGCCAGATGTACACGGATATCAGTGATCTTGTCAGCGAAGTGTGTGACGAATCAATCAGCCAATGCGCATGGACCATCATCACTTTTCGGAAACGAAGCTTTACTGGAGCGACCCATCAGGTCGTTTGTGATGCGGTACAGATCAGGTCGCACGTGAACTGCTTCATGTCGATTGAGGCATATTTATGGTAGAATATCTCTTTTCGCACTGATCGAGGTTTAGCTGAAACGAGCTTGCACATAATGACATGGTGGTCTGTCAGCAGTGACTCTACTGACACGTCTGTTAGCACAGAGCCTGTCACCGGTGAGATCACCAGATCAAGAATGTTACCTCGGCAGTGCGTTGACGATGTCACGTGTTGTTGCAGATTAATATCATTGAGAATTGCAGCCAAGTCACATGCATCCTTGTCGTCACCATTTCCGTAGTGAACGTTGAAATCACCAAGTATGACAAGTCCAGTTACCAACAAGACGCAGCTGCTTATTATGCAGCGATCTAACATTCAACAGCCCGAGCGTAGCTGCAGTACAGCTGTCAAGCGCACTGACTGGGGTGATCAGCTGAATGAGATTCGTGCTGTCAACACCCGTTTGTTTACTTGTAATTGCTTGGCGAGTGGGTGGCTGATGTCCGATCACTGGTTGAATGAATCGCTGTTTCCGAACACCACCTCGGCAGCCACGTCTCGTTGGTAACTTTGTGGCAATGCCGAGTTCAATCGCTGTCGTCCATGCTTCGGCATTCAGGCATGACGCATTGGAAAAAGTAGTACCTGTATGGCGGCATGGTTACGCAACATGGGTCAACTGCTTCCTGAATGACCAGCAGGAATGTTCATGTATGGTCAGGTGACTGAACCCACAGTGAAACAAAAGTTTTAAAAGTCAGTAAAACACACACATACGGTGGACTTTTGCAGGATGTGACTTCCTTGTATATCCCAGATATGTTGACGAATGTACACAGTAAAACTCGGTGTGGTAGAATAAATAAAACATACAAAAATGAGGCAAAATGTCGACAACTGTTTGCATGCAGCCAGCTAGGTGCAAATCACATGACATTAAAAAAAAAATATGCCCCTCTTGGGTTCCGAGGATTTGGGTGCAAACGAAGTTTTCTTTATTATTGTTGTCAACAAATAAATGTCTTCAGAACTCAACCAAATAAATAACACTGCCTTAGGACAAACAGAATGTAATGTAGGTGGGCTGGGAGAAACTAAATATACAATGGAAACATTCATGAAGGAAAGCAATGATAGCAGGGGGCATAACAAGGACATCTGGGTTCAAGGCAGGGAAAGAAGGGAACATGAAGGCAGGGCCACTGATGGGAGAAGAAACATTTTCCTGGTGTGGCTTCTCTCTAGCATCCTGTAAGAACTGACCTGTTGTCATTTGACCGCAGGAATCATCTGGCCAATAGAGTCCATGCCCCTGTGGCTGCGGTACATTGGCTACTGCCTGCCCATGACCTTTGCTGCCGAGGCTCTGAGGAGCATACTGGCAAGGGGTGAGTATAGCAATGTTTACCTTCTTTGATGTGGGACTCAGCTACTGCTATTGGTTAAATTAATGCCGGCAGTTGCAGTTTAATAGATGCTACCTGGAATAACCAGTGGCTCCTCTAGTGCATAATGTAACACTAACATAAAGGTGAAATCGTGTGTATTTTTTATGAAGGTACAACATATACTTTGTGTGAATCTTTTGTCGTGCGATGAAACAACCGCATATCTAGGCCAACGCATGCTCAGTCACATTCGAAGTTATTCAAACATCAGATCAGCCATTCCGTTGCCAACGTTGTGATTTCTGTTAAATATCAGTAAATGTTATTGTTGGTATGCTGTATTCTTTGCTGAAACTAATTCTTTCCAACTCTCTAATTTGGAATACAGGTTGTTCTTCCATTGACAAACGATCCTGCAATCAATGCATTCCGTTTATGCACGTGTGCCATCTAACGATCAAAACCATGACATTTCGAGTAGCAACTATTAATTAATTAATTTCCAATACTTTTCCTGGAAACTGACCCTGGCTAGGTACTACGACACTCGTCCAATACCTAATGTGATTGAACTGTCGTCTTGACAACCATAATTTTGCCTGTACATGTTTTATGTGACAGGCAAGTTTTAAGCGAACAACTGGTAGAATTGTTCAGTGTATGTTACAGCAGTGTTATATCGTGTGACCTCGCAGGTTGGGACCTCACCTTCATGCCCGTGTGGAGAGGCTTCCTCATGACATTGGGCTGGGGCAGTCTCCTCCTGGTGCTCTCTGGGATCATGTTGAAGGTGCGCGTACATGCATGACCTGCGCGTGCACATGTGACCTGTGGTGTGTACATGCATGACTTGGCCCAAGACGACGCTGTCAAATGTTTCTTGCTTCTTCAGAGTCAGTTATTCTCGGGACATGTATTAATTTTATGATTCTGGGTCATAAAAATGATTTGGTTTTCAAAGCAGTATTTGTAACTTTTAGAACATTTAAGTAACATTTTTCACCAGAGATAATTACACCTCGATGTTAATTTGCAGCTGCATACTTCTAGACCTGTGTTCTCCACTCCTTTCCCACTCCCCTCAAACTCCCCTCTCACTCCCCTCAAACTCCCCTCCCACTCCCCTCAAACTCCCCTCCCACTCCTCTCAAACTCCCCTCCCACTCCCCCAAACTCCCCTCCCACTTCCTCTCAAACTCCCTTCCCACTCCTCTCAAACTCCCCTCCCACTCCCCTCTCACTCCTCTCAAACTCCCCTCCCACTCCCCTCCCACTCCCCTCAAACTCCCCTCCCACTCCTCTCAAACTTCCCTCCCACTCCCCTCAAACTCCCCTCCCACTCCCCTCAAACTCCCCTCCCACTCCTCTCAAACTCCCCTCCCACTCCCCTCAAACTCCCCTCCCACTCCCCTCCAACTCCCCTCCCACTCCCCTCCCATTTCCTCTCAAACTCCCTTCCCACTCCTCTCAAACTCCCCTCCCACTCCCCTCAGACTCCCCTCCCACTCCCCTCAAACTCCCCTCTCACTCCTCTCAAACTCCCCTCCCACTCCCCTCAGACTCCCCTCCCACTCCCCTCAAACTCCTCTCAAACTCCCCTTTCACTCCCCTCAGACTCCCCTCCCACTCCCCTCAAACTCCCCTCCCACTCCCATCAAACTCCCCTCCCACTCCTCTCAAACTCCCCTTTCACACCAACCTCCTCCTTCAGCTCCTCCATTCTCCGCTTGTCTATACTTTTCGTGATTATATAAGAGTGCAGCAAAAATTTTCTGACTGATTTATTGTATATCATCACATGTACCGATGTAGGAAATCAATGTTTGTATTAAACAAAGAGACATGTTGTCAGTATTCATGTGAAAGCATGCACTTATTTATTGTCTATTAGAATTTCGTTTTGCATTGTAACAATTAGGAAATAATAAAATATGAATTGTTGTTAACTGTTATTAAGTCATTTGTAATTAATTTCTTAGACATAACCACGTACATGCCAATCCTTACCTGTAACACTGGTAATAGGAATCAGTGAGAGTTTTTACCTGATAATCTCTTATTCTGACACTGCACATACATAGGTCCAGGCTTGAAAAAATCATGATTTTTATTTAAAAAAATCGGATTTTTTTTATTTAAATCGGATTTCTTTGATTTGTTTTATTTATTTGATTTTTTTTTTAATCTGGTATATAGATGTTTATATAGATGTTTAAATTTGTAAACCCTTTCAAACATGTTATATTCAAATCGTTTTGGGTTATTGTTTTAACAGAGGGTACATGATTTTTGCTTATATAAAGACATTAGACAATGTCCACAAGGCCTCACCCCCTGTAGTTGCATAATCTGTCTTGGAACAGAAAGCATGCTGTGTGTCTGTGGCTGTAGCAGTGGTAATTATTGTTTGCCTATAGGGTGGATTAGCACCTGTCCAGGGCTCTGTGTACTCTAAGGGTATCTAACCAGAATACACACTGGTACAGTATTAAACAACTGAGTCAACATACTGAATTGGTAACAACTAGCACAAGCTATAAGTTGACTTTAACTCAAGGCTTCTGTGTTGAAAAGATACTTCCTCTGGAAGACAAGTTTGTGTGGCTTCACTACATTCAGAAAGGTAATAGCTCAAACATACACAATGTCATAAAATATTTGACTATCAGGCTATCTGGTGACAATACAGCTACACAAGTGTGCGCACTTTGTGTTTTGTATTAAAAACTACAAAACTTTGTTGATCTTGATGCTTGTAAACAATTATTTGTGTTAAATTCATATAAATCAGCGATTAAAAAAAACGGAAGTCAAAAAATCATAAATCAATGATTTGTTTGATTTTTTTGGAGCGATTTAAATCATGATTTAAAACAATGATTTAAATCAAATGATTTAAATCAAACAACCCTGCATAGGCCATATCCCATAATGAGAAAGAGCCTTGTTGAAAATGCACAAAACCATAAGGAATGTCCATAAGACTGTTAAATTTAAGAAAATCTGTAAGAATTACGAGTAATGAGTTGGAATGGATGTAAGTCACGTAACCGTGACAGTCTTTGCTGCGTGATGTAGCCATACATATGCGGGGGTCTGGCTGTCTGCTGGCTTGTCTGGAATGATTAATAACGGCACCAATAAGAAAACCAGCACATGGTCTGCGCTCCTGTTTATTAGTCAGGTGACATAAGTAGGGTTCAGTCCACAAATATTTCTGAATAAATGCCATACAATGATTAATTGGATTAATTTAGTTTATACAAAAACCACTCCAATTGTGATCTACAGTGGGGTATTCTTTGCCCCACATCAGTGGTATGCTTTGCCCCACATCAGGGGTGTGCTTTGCCCCACATCAGGGGTACGCTTTGCCCCACATCAGAGGTACGCTTTGCCCCATATCAGGGGTATGCTTTGGCCCACATCAGGCGGACTCATTGCCCCACATCAGGGGTACGCTTTGCCCCATATCAGGGGTATGCTTTGCCCCACATCAGGGGTACGTTTTGCCCCACATCAGGGGTACGCTTTGCCCCATTTCAGGGGTATGCTTTGGCCCACATCAGGCGGACTCATTGCCCCACATCAGGGGTACACTTTGCCCCACATCAGGGGTAAGCTTTGCCCCACATCAGGGGTATGCTTTGCCCCATATCAGGGGTTCACTTTCCCCCACATTGAATGGGTCATTGGAATTGCAAAAATAATGCATGCCATATTATTCCTTGCATGAACACATGCCACCTATTGTAGCCAGATGTGATATAGGGGAAAACTAAATAGCTATTTCACATTTTTGCATAGTTAAGTACCTATTTTATGGAACTGCTTAAAGCTGTTGAATTTGTTATAACAATATGGGTAAAAAACTCAAATTGCCAAATTTCTGCTAATGTAATCGAATTAGTTTGGCTTCATGTTGGATAGTTTGCTTGGTGTAAGACTATTTGTCTACAATCCGGGCTCACCTAAATTTCGCCGTTATTAATATGCAGTTTGTTCAATAACCAAGCTCAATGCATACTGAACTATGGAATATGTAAATTATTAAACATGTTGTGCATAAAAAACATTTAGTCACTTTTTTCGAAGCTCAAATTCACATATTTAACCAGCATTGAGTGCTATATTACCCCTTTTGTTTGCAAGATGGCGACACTGAAAGCAACGTGCGAATTCGAGCATTAAAAAGGTGATTAAAAGTGTTTTTACGAACACCATATTTAAGAATTTTCATGTTCCATAGTTCAGTATCATACTGCATACTGTATGCACTGTGCATGCACTGTGCATGGCACTACAGTGTGTATAGGGAAGTTGGGATTGTTTACAGTACGGTTGGTGCAACCTGCAGTGGTTGGTTTTGGAAGCCTTAGAATAATGTTCTTGAAGTCAATTTCATCAAAATCATCCTTTTCTGGGAAGACAAACATAGCACATTTTGTCTTTGTCAACTTACAGATAAGAAATTTGACCTCCGAGATGTACTCATTAGGATCTTGTAAGACCTGAACAACAATATGAGAAACCACCCTTTTAGAGCAGTACTTCACAAAGACAAAATCTCCATCCTTAACATCTTCCTTCAAGGGCTTTTGAAAACATTCTTCAATGTCAGACTCTCCAAATGACTCCTCACAATCATCTGAATCACAATCGTCCATCGTAAGAAGTTCCCCATCATCATCCGTATCGCTGTCAGATGAAACAGCTGTGAGTGCGAATTTGCTTAGTTCAGCTGGCATAGGCTTTTTTCTTTTCTTGTTTTCTCTCTGTCTGATTTCTTCCACCAATCGATTTTTCACAGGTGAGAAAGAGTGTCTTTCTTTTCTTCCGGCCAATGTTCTTTTTTTTCTAATTTCATGCTTTTGGATACAGTCTCACACCTTCTTGTGTGAATATAGGTCTGACCCCACTTGTTCCTGGTTCTGCGTGTACATGTGTTGTCAGATGCCTGAGGTGGTTCAATTGGGGTGGCCTCTTCATGTACCAGTGGGACAGGATTGACTTCATCATGCGCTTGGTTGTTAATGGGTGGGAGGTGGACTGCTATGCCATTGGGCTGCAATGTAAAAAGGGATATGATTGATTACTGCGTTTTTTCTAGTTCATTCCGACATGTCTGTAATAAAAACAGTACAAACATAAACATTCTCACTGGGCATTCTCAGACTTAATGCCTTATCCTGAAAATGTAGTAGATAACAAATTTAGTTATTTAAACTGCATAGTCCTTTGCTGAGTACTTTTAATATTATATTGATCCCCACCAAACAACATTTTCACTTCAATAAAATATACAAACTCTGCTTACTTGCTCATCCACAGGTTCTGGTCTGTCTGTGATAAAGGCTGAGAGGAACTCATCATCTCTGAACATGCTGCGGTCCATCGGGTAGATTCCACTCACTCTGAATCATGCCATGATGTTCTCAGGGACAAAAGCTCTAGCGAATGCTTTTCCAAGGTTTTCGGCGACATGATATATGGTCATTGGCGTTCTGGGGTTCTTCATCTGCCACTCATTGGCCCGTACACGCTCCTGTCAAGTGGCTGAAGCTTGTGGCTGCAGTGAGGCGAGAACATTAGCATCACAATTCCATTCTCCTGTGCTTTGTCCAAGATGTTAATGGACAGATGGATGTCATGATTTTCCAGCGGGAGCAGCACTGGGTTTTCTGGGGAGCAGGCAGTGTGCTTGATAAAAATTATCTAACCAGACCTCGAAGTTGGTACTAGTCATCCATTATGTGCAACTCCAACAGTACCAGGTGGGGCATTCTTTATCATAAAATCTCTAAAATTCACACGTGGGAATATGAGGAATAGTGGAATAGCATTTCCCGGTGCATTTACTGCACAATTCATTGTAACAAGTGTTCCACATTCTGCGGATGTAACCTGTCCCACTTGCTTCACTCCTGTTTCAGCAATTATGTTGGAGGCCTATGGACATCCGAGTTATAAAGTGACTTGGTTTCAAATTTATTACGAACCATGATGTTTTCCAAATTGTCAAAAAGTCACCAACATTTTTCTGGTTGAAACTGGTAGTTCTGCTCAGACTTGTTGCTGACAGAAAGGCATGGATGACGTACCATAAAACCAATCACTACCTAAAAAAGAAAATGACAGAACTGCCAGCTTTCTGGTCTCTGTTGTAGTGCCGTCATGGTGTTTATAATGCTGTTAATAAATAGACCTGCAATTGCCCTTCTTCTATCTTATCAAAAACTAGATTGCTTTTGTAGTTGGGTTTGACATTCATGTCATCCAGGCCTTTTTTCTTTGCATTTGCCACATAACATTGGAGTGTGGACTTAGAAATCTCCATTGTCTTTGACACTGTCCCAATGCACCCCATGTGACCAATACTTGCCTGCATCCAAATACACACATTATATGCATATGCATGTTCTAACGGCAACATTGAGGTGGGCTCGGATTCTATACAAGTGCCTAAAGCTCGTATAAGAGTGGTATTTGCCAAGATAGGTGGGGTGCGCTTTACCCCCGGGGTGCGCTTTGCCCCACAATACTCTTTCCGAGACAGGCAACAGTAATATAATACCTAGTTTAGCGCTAGATGGCGGAAGCAGATTGCATGGTTATCATAACTCCGGCAGGTGGCGCGACCCTAATTATATGGGCCAGTTCCGTCATCCGGTAGCTGTCGAGTGGGAGGAAGCGTTTGCTGATCATTTTGTAGTTTGATGTTTTCACTTCGGAGCGCTCATCCCCTGTACGTTAGCCAATATAGGCACTAGTTCAACAGACACACATGATTCGAAGAACGGTTTTGTAGCAATGGTTGTGTGCGAACTGTGGGATTGATCATCTGAAAGCGAAGTGGACCGCGATGACCCGGTTGGTCGCTCGCCTGACACTGGCGGTGACAGTTACGCTGTCGTTGCTTGAACTCGGCGGCTGCGCTACCCAGGGACGAGGTATGATGTCCGCCAACCCGGATACGGGATTTCCATCCCGGCTAGTCATCATATGGGTCTCTATATGTTTGAATTTTTTTATTTAAATGGTCCTGTCGTCAATTTGTCACCCTTCGGCTTCGTAGATTTTCAAGTTGTCGTTGATCCAGGGCACGTCTCGTCGGGTCAGGAACTGGATCGTTCGTTGACATGTAGTTGTGCTGGTAACACCCCACTAATTAAGTGTAATGAATGGGTCAATGTGCCTCTAGATTGATGTATATGTGTGTGCAGCCTCATTAGACTAATTGTACCATTCTTATCAGACCGTAAAATTAAAGTTTTTTATTTGTAGATTTTTAATGTCATGAATATCCATGGGCCTACAAACAATATTATTTTTTGGAAATTTTTTGCAGGCCAAGATAACGTTGTCATACATGCCCCATCATATGTGAGACAAGGAGAGGGCGTGTTGCTTGAATGTAGAGTCAATCACATGCGTAACCAGATCAAACGTTTGATATGGGTTAAAAGTGCCACCGAGGGATTTCTCTACTATCGTTCTGGCCGTGATTCAAGTGCAAAGCGCTGTATGAAAGACCGTGCCCTGAACTGGTGGTCAGGCAGCTCAAACTTTCTCTACATAAACAGCACACAGCTGACTGACAGTGGAAACTACACATGCAGTGTGAAAATAAGGAGAACACCACTAGAGGATGCGAAAACACAACTTTTTGTATACAGTGAGTACGTCCTTAATTTTTGCTTGTTGTTTCCAGCTCTCAGCAACATTCTATTAATTAACTGGGATGTGTGTTGTTGTGGTTACCAGAATCTGATGGCCTTGTGAAGCCTCATTCAACTAGTCAGCTCTCTTCCAAACGTTATTATCAAGTCGACCTTTCTATATGCTAAACTGGCACTACACTGTCTGAGGGTGGTCACTGCCAGGGTGCATGTTGTCCTAAGTGGTTCTTTTACATCCCCAATAAATGAGACGTAACTGACATTAACATGATCATGATAGATACAGGGCCTGCAAGTACAGGGCCTGCAAGTACAGGGCCTACAAGTACAATCCCAATGTTGAGAGCCAGGTTTTTACGTCAAACATACTGGTGCGGTCTTGAACCCTGAACTTTGGCTTGTAAAGTACGTTATTTTAAACCACCAGTACACTGCGTTATCATGCCTCTTTGGTGATATAAATATTTGTTTCGTTTTAAATGTAATGGTTACAAATAAAAATTTCAGATGCAGCACTGAACTTATATGTCATTATTATTCTTGATTTTCAGGTAATTGCAATTTTGACCCCCAGTAACAACATATTACCAACACTCCAATCATCATCAATAATTATGATTGTATGGGCACCCTCTCATATTTAAATGATTGTAGATTTGGTAGTGTGACAGCTACACCAGGTCAGAGTCTATTCTGTTTTCCTCTCTACTCTCCAGTCTATGTGTAATTGACACAGGTGGAGAACTGTGTGGAATAAACAACCCAGAGAGGTTCTCTGGATCTCTCTTTTATGATCAGAAGCAGGCCCTTCGCCAGAAATAAAATTTTGCCAGTCTTGAGCATTCTAAAAAACATTAAACGTGCGAATGGCTTCCGTGGAAGCCGTTCCCGTCTATGACAGCCATTATTGACCTAATTAAGTTTTTTCAATGGCAGTCCAATGCTGGTTGACATAGTGACAGCCATTATTGGTCCATTTTGATTTTGCACTGGTAAAGCCAGTGCAAGTTGAGCAAATGTCAAATGACAGCCATTATTGTTCGAATTAGGTTTTTTCAATGCCAGGCCAAGTCCGGTTTAACTATTATTGGCCCAATCGAGTCTTACTAGCTGTAAAGCGAGGTTGGCATTATCCACTGCACAGTATTACTGAATAGAAGAAGAGCCAACATATAAAGGTTCATGAAAAAATAACTTGAACATTTATAAACATGGAAGTAATGTTTGAAGCATCTTAAGACTTTAAATACATGCATGCAAATATGCCTAATATGAACAAATATGATTACAATCACACTCAAAATCAAATGCTTGGCACAAAAAGTAAAGCAAGACAACAAATACAATAAATAAAAACTGGGTTAAGAAATGGGCAAACTATAAAACGCTTATATCTAGCCTAACAAAAGTTATGCTCATTATGTGTAAGTGTAAGATATAGCAGTAACATAATTGGTTTTGAAATTAATACATTGAAATATTACTTCTTTGAAAAAACAGCAACTATCCAGATTGGCTATTGCCAGCATTGGACAAAAAACTATGAATTTACTACATTGAGCACAGACTAATCGTTCGTGGTTTGCCTGCCGCTTGAGTTGAGGAACCAGGAAACTGCTGCCGATAGTAGTGCCTACACGCCGGTTATGTAAGTGAACTGGAGCACGAATCAGACTCAATTTCGAAGTTTACCGCGATCGCGCTTGGCCACTGCAGAGTGTCAGCGCAGCGGTGGGCGACAATACAGTAGCGTCACGGTTACTAGCAACAGGCACACCAACATTATGGATCTCCACCAACGTAACAATGGATGCTGACTCGGACTGTTTATGGACAATCTCAGGAAAGCTGCTTTTATTCACGTTTACAAAAAAGGCATCGATTGTCTTGAACTCTGACGTTGACATATCGCATCTTTTCACTCGCTTGGCAGGTGCCATTTTGAACTTGCCCCACGACATCCGGGTCACGGGATTGTTTCTTCAAATGAGAGCGCCAAAGGATTGGCACTGAGAAAAGCGACATCAACATGTTTCCCAACCAATCACACACACGATTACAATAAATAGAGATCAAACGCAGTATCATTATTTTCCAACGATGTCAAGGTTATAAATATATAGTCTTATATATCGGCGGTATTCGCTATTCTGCCACCGACAGCTTTCGTCGAATCACGACCACGTGCGCTAAGCCTAAGTCTAAGAGTCACTAAGACCGTTCAAAAAATGTTATTATAAAAAATCTCGGATCAAGTCAGCTTGAAGGCGCAATGCTGGTATATACCAGAAATGCGCAATTCTCGTATACCAGAAATGCGCAATTCTCGTTGTACCAGAATTATCGAAATGCACAATTCTGGTATACCAGCAATGTGCAATTCTTGCATAGCAGGACTGACAATTGGTGCAATTCTCATTATACCATAATTATCGGATGTACCTGTGTCCGGCACAATTCTGGTACATAAAGAGCAAAAGTAAAAAATACTGCCATCTTCATGCGCCGGCTACCGTAAAATCGAATTTTATGTCGAGGCTTCGCAGGAGTGTCACAAAAAGCCTGTGTTACGGCACCAGTGTAGCCTGTAGGCCAGTCATGATATAAAAAAAATAGATAAGTTTGCTCAATGCTAATAAAGTTCCATTAAATAAATAAACTAAATGATACATAAAGAGCAAAAGTAAAAAATACTGCCATCTTCATGCGCCGGCTACCGTAAAATCGAATTTTATGTCGAGGCTTCGCAGGAGTGTCACAAAAAGCCTGTGTTACGGCACCAGTGTAGCCTGTAGGCCAGTCATGATATAAAAAAAATAGATAAGTTTGCTTATCCCAAATAAGCTTTAATGACTTTGATATAGGAATGTTACTCTTTACTTGGATACTATATGAGTCAGAGTATAGACTACTGCTAAATTAACAAAATTACGTATTTGTGTATAATATATATAAAACCAACATCTCAATTCAATGATAGCAAACTCTTCCACAAATATGTGGGTAGCCCTGAAAAGAACTGTTTGGTTTGTGTGTGGCTCTGAAAAGAGCCTTTATTGTTGTTGTCTTCGGGTGGTTTAGAACCGATATATCAGTGATATATGGGCACAAATGTTGTGGAAGGCTGTTGTGGTGTCGGCACCAAACCTGTCTCGCCACATCCTTTCGTCGAGGTAGCTTGGCAGTTGTTCCGAAGAAACACCTTTCATCGCCTTGAACTTCAGTTTGGCTTTCGCCCAGTAGCTTTCGATGGCTTGAGTATGTACACCTGTGGCTGGATCGACGAAGTTCTCGCTGTGGTTCACAGTAGCGTAGGTGTAGTTATTGTTTCGGCTCAGTTGACGGTACGCAGCCCACTGATCGCTGTGGATGATCGATCCGGGCAGCACGACACGCTCGATGATGGGGAGCAGCGTCACCGCTCGACGGTCTTGTACGAGCTCCATGTAGCCGACTCCAGGTGTTTTTGAAGTGTCGCAAAGGCCGAACACCCACTGGTCCGATGCAGGGACTCGACCACGATGGTACTTGGGCTTGTGCCGGAACAATGACTCGTCGATCTGCACGATGACATTAGCCCCACCGAGAGCTAATGGATCGTTGATGAGATGTGCGGAGCAGACCTCTCGCAGAAAGAGGAAATGTTGCTGCACGCACTGACGAGACACACCAAGTGTTTCTGCAGCCGTCTTCACTGGCGAATTCTGGGCCCACAGATAGACCATGTGGATGTACTTCTGAAGGGGTACGCGGCTTCTGGCGAAGAAACTGTCCGCCCTCACCGAGTGGTATGATCGAGACCCACACTGGAAGTTCTTGCAGTGCCATGCAAATCGGTCACTCAGCTGAGAACGTGGCACCAATTTCATGTCGGCAAAACATGTCGGACATGATTTGCGGGGAGCAAGAAGGTCATTGGCGAAATAGTAGTCGAGCACAGCGCGGTGATCAGCGCCAAAAATGACAGGAGCGAGTTCGTCTTGAAATAAATGCATCGTGAAAGTAAATGGTTTGCCATAGCTCACAGTGCCTTTATACCATTGCCGTGTGGCGCAGACGCATCATCACACATTCGGTAAGTACCTGCTTAAGGAAAAGCTCATCTAACAGTTCAAGGGCATTCACGCTTATAGCGTTAACTTCACACCTCTTATTCATAGGATTTCCCCCTTTCAAACTCCTGATGTTGGCCTGATCTGTAATGGCTAGACTTCACACCCCAGCTAATGTCCAAAGCACGAAATCAATGCATTTGAAGAAAAGAAGTTTGAAACGTACATGAAAGAATGACGTATAGAGCACAAATGAAAGAAACTAATTACTCTTTGAAAATGCTTCGGTCGGAAAAGAAACATCTGTTATGAATATGTAGCACAAACTGTCAGCTTAAAGCACATAAAAGAAAGACGTTTGCAGGTGAGAAAACGGAATTCCATGATTACACTTATCTGAATGGGTGTGAATGGATCAGCAAGGCATCGGTGAGCACAAATCAAACACAAGACAACAGAGTAATTGGCTTGCATTGTTTATTTCGGCATGTATTTCTGAAGCCGTTAACTTATTTTGAAAATCAATCCCATACTGTCGTATTACAAAATATATGCAAGTTGATGTATTGATATTTTCATATCTTGCTAATACTACTACTACTAATAACATAATAAAAGTAAGTTTTCATTAAAATTTACTAGTAGTTGTGGATACAAGGTAGGCTTGGTTCAAATTAATTGAAGTGAAACAGAGAGACCATGTGCATGTCTTATGTAATTATGTTCAAACTTAACAACGTCAAAACGTAGATGGGAAACACTCACCTTTCTGTTAGTTTTGATCGCATTCCGTGACTGTTGTAAAAAAAATATCTTGGTATGGAAATTATGACGAATTACAACAAATGAAATACAGCTGCTCCGAGTTGTCTTCAAGAGTTGTGGCACATCCCGCTAATTGCTGTCACGCTTACGTTTTGTGCTTTGTAGTGTAATCAAACATCTCTTTGTGTTGGGTACATAAGCTGCTCATGTTTGTTCATACATGTAGGTGTCATACTCACTACAAGAATTGTAGGCTGTGATGCTGCTCTAGAAGTGAATGTGATGCAATGTCTGTTATTCACATCTGTTCATTGGCTTGCATTGCTATCAATTAGAGGTTTTATTTTTAATGATAATGGGTCTTCAAATAAATATAAGATTCATGGCATTGACAATTTATTATAGCTCCTTAACATCAGCCGCCAACCATGTGCAATACTACATTCAAACCTTTCGCGAAGACATTACATTTAGAGGAAAAGATCGAGTGCGTCGTCCGTCGTCACCGGAATAACTACTTCGTTGGGTGGACCGAGGAACAACTACAAGCAGTCGAGGAAACTGTGCGACCAGTGAGATGTATCGCATCAGACGAGGTGGCATCAGTTGTTTCCAATAACGAAAGGTTACTGAACAAGAAGCTTGCGTGGGTTTGGGTGTCAGAGGCAGATGCAGCAGTAGATCTACGGGACAGAATTCGAGGCGGAAGGATAAGGTCGTTGACTGCAGCGAAAACGGAAGCGGCCAAGGTCTGGAAGAGCGACTCACCCTTGTACGATGGAAGCAGAGCCACCCACATGCCTGGTACGTTAAATTGTAATTGTATTGTTTTATTATATGTAATTTGGGCGGTTATTTCAATTAAATTAAAGTTCCTTGAATTAAATTCAAGTTCCTTGAAGTTAATTTAATTGGAACATTTCTGAGTTAATTTTAATTTCATCACCTCAATTTAATTGCCCCATGCCTGCTGTGAACATGCTACAGTAATTAATTTTATACATAGGAAATGATTGCAATCCACGAGGTGTCAAAAGACGTCGTCTATCTGCTGAGACAGAATACGGATAAAGAAAAAGGCGCGCAGAAGAAATGCGAGAAGTCGACACACGTTATTCCGTACATGAAATGACTTTACAATTTGCGGCACGAAGATCGCAGCTGATAGATGCCATCCGCTCACGCGACCCTAAACCTCAACTGCAACAACAGCTGGAGATCCTAGAACGGCACTTCCCTGGATATTCCATTCCAGGGAGCAAGGACATCCAAAGACTTGACTTACTCCTACTGCAGATTGTGCAGTCGTTTGAGTAAATTGTGGATTCGTGAATGCGTCGGACATTTTGTGTGTAGACTGTTTCTCGTATGATTTGTACATTTTTTTCCATTAAAACATTTACTACGTACAGCTGTATGTGATTATTTATTTGTTGGCAGATTTACATTGTTGTGTATACTAGGACCAATTTTATTTTATTTTACACACACTTCTCAAGTTAATTGCCCCATGCCTGCTGTGAAGATGTTACAATGCAGAATACAGATACAATTAAAACAGATTAGGCCTCAGTATCCCCTCATCTTGTAAAAATAAAAACCCGTCTTTTATTTTTATATTACCCGTCGTGGTAAGACATTTCCCCGTCTTCAAGACGGGCAGACGGGTCCCTGGCTAAGGGCCTGATCAGAAATATGACTAATTCTTTCCTATTTCAATTACTACTGTACAGTATAGCTATAAGATCTCACATCCATCAACTCTGGACCAAGCAGTGTTCAGATTGCAGATTTTTGTTTATAAACAATAGATCGTTTTCCTTCCGAGTGGACGAAATTGACGACCATTTTTTAACTTTCTCAGTATTTTGTAAATAATGTATATAAACACTTTAGAGTATGCTTACCCAAAATCGTCCATTCTTAACTTGTGTTCCATTTTGGTAAGAACTCGAAAACACTTGGATTACAGATGTTTATGGATTTACTGTATTTTACAGACTTATACTGCATATGAATTACGTTATAAATGTGTCCTTCATATTTGTGTGATGCACACAACAAGTTTGTGGTAATAAAGGTTCTCACACCTCTTGTGTTTGTTAAGAGACCTGTGGGTTTTCTGTGGAGAGCCAAGCAGAACAACAAATTGTCACATGTATGGGAAGGTGATAAGCTGCTGCTGCTGCATGGGCCAACACAGACCCAGGCCAAACATAGAATCTTTTATTAACCCCCAATCAACAAGTCAGTAGAGTTCATAGTAAGCAGTGCTAAAGTAGTTGAGTAATACTGAAGGTTGTAGCAGAAAGAACGCAAAGACAGTGACCATTTGCACAGTGTATGTATACGTTTTTTACCCCTGCATGGGGGCACAGTAGCGCAGCTGTTACAATGCCAGACTCAGTAGACAGGAGTGAGTTCAAGTCCACGTTACCATGTTTTTTAAAAGAGCCACTAAAAGCTGTTGTTCCCTTCTACCTGGTGTCTATGCCCGTGGATGTAAAAGATCCCACACGGGGGGGGGGGGGGGGTACATGTGTAACGTGTTGTAGAAAAGCTCCACGTAGGTATATATGGAAATTGAGATAGACTAGTGTAATTCCTACTATTGTAAGCTGTAGTTCGGTGTCAATGAACTTATGAATATGAAGTAAGTTCTGGATACAGGGATTATGTAAAAAAAAGGTACGTTCTTATATAGTGAAGTATCCAGTCCATATGTCTGACTTGACTTGACCTGGTGTTTTGTTGCTTGCAGTTGAGCCAGAATCGGTCAGTATAACTGGCCTGGAGAAAGGATGGGTGGTGGCTAACCACAAGAAGGTGAACATCACCTGTGTTGTAGATGGGGTTCACCCTGTCCCAAGAATCGTCTGGTTGGTTAATGGAGAGCAACGCTCCAAGGCAACCAGATTCTCCAGTCGATCCATCAGTGGAAAGTTTCAGGTTGAGAGTCACATGAAGCTGACCATCGGTCAGGAGCCAGACCGGCTGGACGTGATGTGTTTGGTAACCAACCCTGCCAACTCGTCGGACGTGTGGGGCAGAAAGGCAACACAAGTGGATGTCTACTGTAGTTTCTTTACAATGGCACAATCTTGTAAAATTACTCTTTATGCTGTGCATTGTATATTTTGTTCATCTTTCTCTGTAGTAATTTTGTTTCATTAGACATCTTATTTGTTTCACAGGAAACTTGGTTGCATTCTCCTATAATTTGTACATAAATAAGAAACAATGGAACAGACAGGAACATCCCATATTCAGAGTACATGGTTGTTGTGTTGTTAGACCGACCGACAGTGGACGTAAAGCCTCTATTGAGTGTGACTCCCAAGAAAGGCACGACCTTGACCCTACAGTGTCGAGTGACTGATGCCAAGCCATCAGACATCGACAGATATGTGTGGATGAAAAATTTGAAGAAACTGACCGTGGATGGTGACCCAGACAAGTTGGTGTTGACGTCACTGGATGCCTCTCGTGACGACGGGAACTACACGTGTCGTGTGAGGAACAAGGCTGGCATCAGTCCTGCAATGTCAGCGCCGTATGTTCTCACAGTGCAGTGTGAGTAACAGACAGTCTGTGACAAATGTACACATTTATTTTACCACACGTTTCAATCTGTGTTGCAATCAGTGTAAAACAATTAGCATAATCCAGTCACTGTAACGCAGCCAATGGAATACAACCAATGTAATGCAAACAGTGTAATACATTTAGTTTATATAAACAGTGTACCACAACCAATGTAATATTATCAGTTTAATACAAACAATGTAACACAACAATGGTGATACAAATGTACCACAACCAGTGTAATACAAACAATGTAATACAATCAGTGTAATATTGTCTCTCACAGATGCTCCAGTGCTCAAGCTTCAGATGCCAGAGCGAATACAGGAAGGGCAGTCGGTGCAGTTCAACTGCACCCTCATTGGGGCGGTACCTGCCGTATGGTCAATGGTCAGATGGCTGAAGGACGGGGTTGAGTTCAACAGTACATTTCAGTCTAAGCCTCTGGTCATCGACAAGGTCCAAGCGTCAGATGCAGGCAACTATGTCTGCAGCATGAGGAATTCAGTTGGGCTGGGAGAGAGTCCATCCGTCACATTCAGGGTCTCCTGTGAGTCCTACAGTCATAAGCCACTTCCAAAATAACAAATATGGCTCATCCGTTTTAGAATAATTTAACGAAAAATCAAACCTATCTAGTAGTCACTACATGGTTAGGCGTAGTCTTGCCATCAGTGACTTCACTGAATTATCTACTGATCGTGTAAATGTTGGCAGTGTATATTTTAAAACAAAACTGATCCAAATATATCAAAACGGTGGGTTACACATGAACAGTCATTGACTCTCGATATTAAAGCCAATGGCTTCCTTGACCACTTGCCATCTGGGTCTTTGCCATGGATAGCAATCTTGTTACATTGGAGTGTGGTGGTACGGCATCAGGCTTTCAGTCAAGGGGAGCAGGGTTTGAAACCACCTGCTGCCGTTTCGAAACTTGGGCAATTTCGTTTATCCCACTTTGTCCGTATCTTTCAGAAGAGACACTATAAGTTGTAGAAGGTATCTCACAGCACGCAATACAGGTTCTATTTATAATAATAATAAATGTATTTTTCAGACAAAAAGTCCATATATATATATATATATATCACGTACGTCGTACAGTAAAAGTACATGTGAAGAAGTTCTAAAAAAGAAAAATATGTATATATTTATTATATAAGCATCTATTAATTCTACATCTATTGCTCGCAATACAGGCAATGGTAAACAAGTTTTATTTAATGCCAATCAAATGTTATTACTACATTACATTACTCCTAATTTATTACTGTTGGCAGGATATTAATTACTGTTACTGGTGCAACATTTCCATAGCTCCACGTCAGTTAACTGTATTTTGCTGTGGGTCTCTAAGTGGAATAATTTGTTTTACTACATTTCAACACTTAGTCAAAGCTGTATAAGCCCTGCAGACATTTATTTACTTGATGAATTATAAAAACATTATATTATCATTATATAAAATGTCATTATATCTGGGTCATTTGCACTACAGACTATTAGGAATTATAACTAACACAGTGTTTGCCAGAATGTCGATAAAAGGTGTGCATGTTTGTTTTTGTTAAATTCAAACTCTTTTTCCAAATGAAAGTAAAATGCACATGTTGATCCAGGGGTAGAACAACAGGACTAGTAAAGACAAAAATATACTTGTCCACCGGTTTTACCGGTCCTGCAAATTATCAGAACAACTCACATTTAAACCCGGTTTGCCGTAGGCTTGCCAGTCAAAAAGTATGCATGTTGCTGGCTTGTAAAAAAAAGTTTTTATTAGACATCTAGACTAGTTGGTATGCAGTTTTTCTTGTCCACATTCCACAGCAATCTTTGTCAGTGTATGAACCAGTGGACTTGAGAGTAGTTCCGCTCCTGTTGATGTAGCATATGATAGACTTCACATATTGTGGTCTTTCCTGTTCCTCCAGCTCCAGTGCATGTGGAAGAACCACTCCAGGAGGTAATTGTTGTAGCCACTCGCAGTGGCTTCCACATCAACTGCACGGCCTCTGGAAGTGACATCAGTGACACTTGGTGGCTGAGAGACAACCACACAATAGCACTGGAGCACTTCGAGCAGAAACACACGACTGTTCGTGGACGAGCCTACGTCTACGGGCAGACAGAGGCAACGGTCAGCAGTCTCGCATGGACGAATCATAGTGCCACCTGTGGTGAGCTGGATGAACTAAGTGGGAGCTACACATGTGTTGTATCGGGGCGTGCTGGGTCAGTGCAAACTCAAGCCGAATCTGCTGGCATTGCTGTTGATCTTCAATGTAAGTCCAATATTAGCTTCCTTTATTGTCCTGTTGTGTTTGTCTCCTTCATTGTAACATTCCTGTTGTGTCTGTCTCCTTTATTGTAACATTCCTGGGCCCGAGGTTATAAATCGTACTCAAACTCTAGCTCAAGTCTGAGATTTCATGCTCACCAGAGTGTTCGTGCTCGACCGAGGTTATAAAACGTCTTGAGTTGAGTACGTACTCAGCTGAGGACGAAACGACGCGGTTTTTTCAAATGCACAAGCGGCCAAATGGAACTCTCTTTTTGAAAAAGATAACAAAGATACTTCCGCATATAAACAGTGGTGGACGAAGAATTTCGGCTGCAAGCGTCTCTTTTGCGGGAAAAAGCGCCGGAGAAAAATCAACCCATCACCAATATCACACGGTGTGTGGAAAGTCGAGCACACAGTGAACGATTTAACAGACAGAACGAGACGAATCACAAGATAAAACAGTCTAAAAATAAAAAATAGCAAAAAGTAATATCTCGCAGCCAGGCTAAGATTATGCCCCAACTAAGCGATTCGGCAGCCTAATTATGTTTGCCATGTTCATTTACAGCGTGGTAACTAGAACTTCTGGAAATGTACCGAGGAACACGACAAGTTGTACTTTTTTAATGAATAGAAGTGTTAATATAACATCAATTTCGTTAACAAAATATATTATATTTATGTTGTCAAAGGTAAAGAAAATAATGATATTACCTAGATCCGTGGTACATTAATAATGTTTTATTTTGATATTTCATTAGAATGCCCGTTGTTTACATAATCTATAGATGTGTGTAACAATACACACGTACTGGAAAGAGGAGTACAACACTGTCAATAAACATTTTGTGAGACAAAGGTTCAGTTTCATAGTTTTGATCATTCTATGGGCATTGAATATGTACAAACTACTCTGTTTAGTCGATCATGTTGTACTATGCTATATGGCTATACACTTGAAATATAGTCTATACACTTGTCTGTTATGGTGGAACCAATCGTCAGAATCACTTAGAAGACTCTGTGTGGTACACAGTGATGTATTCAGATTGTTGTGCAGTGAACCCAGAAAGTGAAGTATTTGTCAAAACTAAGAAATAGCACACGCTCGCTCGCACGCACGCACGCACGCACGCACGCACGCACGCACGCACGCACGCACGCACGCACGCACGCACGCACGCACGCACGCACGCACGCAAACACACGCACACGCACACACACACACACACACACACACACACACACACACACACACACACACACACACACACACTGTTGAACAACAGTTATTAAAACACAGCTGATATAAACAGAGTTTCTAGTATCTAGTTGTTTCCAGCACCCGGCAACGTTCTATTAACTGACTACGGTCTGTATAATTATACCGTGGTTAGAATGTTATGGCCTTTTGAAGTATCATTAAACTAGTTAGCTTTTTCAGAACTTTATCGCCAAGCACCAGATGTACTGTGTCCGGTTTGCGTCTTGAATTCAAAACACTAACATGAAAGGCGGATGTGCTGATCACTACATTTACATTTTTGGGTTTTGTAATATAAGTACATAACGTCAATTAGTTATGTCCTACTGTTCCTCTTTCTATTGTGTATGTATTTCTATGATGCATTTTCATTTACATGGTACAAAGGTCTCAGGAAACGTAAAACGTAAAAAGTAAATTGTAGTATACTCGTTTGGAAAAGGCCTACCTATATAGGTGTAAATGAAACAAAATCCACTGCGTTTAGCCGAAACTCTAGACTCAAAAGTATTTCCACCTCGTCTACTGTAAATTTGACATTTGAAGTTATACTTATGTGACGAATACAAGAAAATACATAGGACTACTTTATCACGAATTTTATATTTTCAGCAAATCCGTATTAAAACGGGACACGGCCCAAGGCCGTATTCCTCGCAAAAATCCGTATTGTATACGTACGATGTCGCATGTCTGAAGTTTGGGTTGATTACATTAGACCCTAACTCGATTAAAACCGGATAATTGGTATCCCAACTTACACCTTTCAAGTGTTTTGTATAAAAAAAAACGTCAAATGGGAAGTAAGGGGGATACTCCCCTACCACACACACACACACCGAGGCGCTTCACGCCTCGTTTCACGCCTTTGGCGTTTCATACATTACGTTGGACCCACCCTTTTTCTAAACCCTGGATATCGTACTGGTATGGCTTAAAGGGGGGGTGAAGCACTCGAACAACCATAGCCCAAACATAATAACATACCATTTACAGTATATATCACCCTTATATGATGGGCGCAACGCCACGGTAATTTTGTAATATCCTTTTAAACTTTGCCAATATCTTCCCTGGGCGGCGCCATATTGCTCTGCGGGGGGCTCAGCGGCAGAGTGGTTTGAGTACGAGCTCCTGGCACCGCGTTCACACAGTAAAAACCTCTCGGAAAAACGGCCGAAACGCATGGAAAATCGAATAAAAAGAAAACTGGTGTGCACTGGATGGCTCCTGGATATATCAACTAGTACTACAAATGCAAGGAAAAAACTTTTGATCGACTTTCGAGGAAGAATTTGTAGCGGAAAAGGTGGTTGCAAATGCAGAAATTGCCGTGTCCGCCAGCCGCAGGCTCTGCGAGTGACCACTTTTCCGATGCAGATTACAAGACAAAAGACGTATGTGATGAGCATGGACAGACGGTGAGCATCAAGATGTCAGTCTTGGTCAAAGACACCGTTCCATCTTAGATCTTTTTTTCCGCATATGACCATGCATCTACAGACTATTCTGCGACAAGGAAACGTCAGATATCAGAGGGCAGAGCGATGCGTAGGAAGCGACGAGCCGAAACCAGGTTAGTAAATTGGATTACCGTTACCATTGTGACTTATCACTACGATTACAATATAGTTCCACCCCAATAAGCACAGCTGTGCTTCAACGTCAGCATATATATGACCCACAGTAAATCGAAATGTATGAATACAATAAAGTGCGAGTAAGTGTTAATAGTTTGATATAATTACGAGTGTTTTCCAATCCGCCGATTTATTTTCGACGTGATCAGATGTACCGTCAATAGACAATACGTGGCCGTACTCAAAACAATAACAATAACTCAGTAAGTGCTACAGGATATACTGCAGCATGGGAGAAACACGACGAAAAGACAGTATAGACTATAGTGCAACAGAAGCCTACTGTTGCTGTTTACATTTCAAATTCTTTATGGAAATATTTAAATATACAAATACTTTCATTGTGATTAAGTGCAAATGCAGTTACAAAAACTTTTTAAAAGTATTTAAATATTTAAGTAAAATGCATTTCACCCATGCAATGTCTAGCTGGAAAGGAAACTAAGGCATCGTCATCTACCCAGTTGAACACTGTCAGATTACATGTCTGCTTTTCTAATGACACTTTACAATTTCTGTCTGAATTCTTGTGACTTGACAATAAGGCAAAATTATATCAAATGAATTTGCTTTATTGATCAGATTAAACCCCACATGTAATAACCGGAAGTTCATAAAGAGATGTATTAATTACATTTTATTCTAACACGACTGATAACACTGTAATGAATATCGTGGGGGAGGGGGCAACTGTCGGCAACCCACAATAGTATTAGTACAAGCTATACATATGAAGGAAGTATATCAGGCATGGGGTCAATTCTGTTTTGTCAATTCAAAAAAATCAGTTCTAATTCCGCCTTGCAAAAAATCAATTCCAACTGTTAAAATCCTAGGCTAAAGAAAAATTCAAATCCAATTCGTTTTAACACAGTTTTATTTGTCACGTGTGCACAATCATATTTAATTAGATATGATTAAAAAATTATTGTTCGTTAAATGCACACATACACACACATGTATATATATATATATATATATATATATATATATATATATATATATATATATATATATCAGGTTTGCCATAAAAAACTTTAAAATGGCATCCAGCCATTTCATATGTACTTTTTGCTGCGACACCTCTCCTGGATTTTTGCTAACAAAACCAGACATTTTGGACAGCCCTGGACAGTTGGGTCATTAATCTGAGTTTTGAACAGTTTCCCCTGTTTATATTGGGTCCAGGTCATTTGCCCCCCTCCCAGACATTTGCCCCTTTGTCACTTGCCCCCCAAACATTAGCCCTTTGCCTTATTCAAAATCTGGACATTTGCCCCCTGTCCGTAGCTCCTGGATTATTTGTAAGTTTTTTTAAGAAATGTTTTTTTAACTTATTTTTTTAATTTCTGAACATGAATTCAAGATATATATTACCCTAATTGCAATTAATGTTCTTTGTGCCAGATCAGCCAAGTAAATTACTTTATGTAGTTGGAGATGATCCTGTAATCAAAGGATTATCTTTATTGCAATTGTGGAAGAAGTCAGTGACATTAGGACCAGGACATGTTAGGACAATTGAGGATATTTGAAAGAAGCCATCTCAACAAGGTTTCTTTTGAATTGCATTTACCATGGAGAGTTGGAGTGACTCCATTTTTCTATAAAACTGGATGCACAAGCCAGAGTTGTCAGAAAACACTTATAACTTCATCATGGAAATTAGTACTAGCATCTGAGGAGGTCAGAAGCTATGTTTTGAGTGTCATTCCTACACCAAGAAGGGGGACCAACAAGATTACTCTTCAATGGGAGTGAAGCCAGCGTCGATCCTAATCATGCAAGGGTGCTGTGGTCACTGATCTGATCTCCAGATCCAGAATGTGATCAACAAGACTGCCTGCAACCATGATGGTGACACGGCACAGATAGAAGCTGCCAAGGTCCGTGAGGACCTGAAAACTAAGGCAGCTAATACCAGGGGCACTCCAAACCACTGTTTATGGAAGCATCACCCCAAGAACCCATCTTCCACCACTGATCTGACTATCAATGATACCTGGAAGACAACTGGTGACAAGATGATCTCATACACACTCCAGGGGATAGGCCATTGCATTAGGCTAAAGTGACTTCGACTTGTCATTGAATGTTGTTATTGTAGTAATAATGATAAAACTGCAAACTGATTTTCACTTGTCAACTATCATAGAAAAAAGGGGCAGATGTCCTGGGGGGGAGCAAATATACTAGGAGGCAGATTTATATCGCTATCAGTTGTGGTATCATTGATATTTCATAAATTTACTGGAAAGTTTGAGTCTTCAACATCCTAATCTCCAACATGTATTCTCCATGGGGACATTTTTAATTACTACAAAGGGCAAACCCTACAGCCACATGTAACAGCATTGTACAGGTGACCAGTGACATGTTTAGTATGGGAAACTTGTGGGCTGAACATTAGGCTTGGATAAACAAGGGGCTGCATTCAAGTGGGGCAGGCTTCCTCTCTCACACAAAGGGAATGAGCAGGCAGGTGCCCTTAATTGGCAATCTCTGTAAATAAACCTTGTACACTGAGAAAGAAAATGAGGCCTGAATGGTCTGATTTTGGTTTTACTGTCTGTTACAGTAACTTAGTATTTCTTTTTGATGCAAATGCTTGATTATATTGTTCTTGGTCACAATGTTTCAATACCAGAGTAGACAGTGTCTATGCTGTAATGTTGACAACTTCCTGGCTGTTACCAGATTCAGGGTGACATGCTAATAGCAGACAAATATGATTTTAAAAGTAATATAAGTAAATATAAGGGTAAATATTAACAGTATCAAGTCAATAATTCCAACAAAATCAATTCCAGTTCCAAAAAAATAAATTAAAAAAAAAAAAATTCCAATTAAAAAAACATTTTTGAAGTCAATTCCAATTCCGGAATTTATATATATATATATATATATATATATATATATATATATATATATATATATATATATATATATATATATATATATATACGTATGTGTGTGTGCGTGCAGCATTTATAAGGTAAAGATGTCACAAGCATAGACCTGCATTTGGTCCAATAACAATATTCATGCATTATGTTATCTAAATCGAGTGTCAGATATAAAATAAGGAACCCCATAGAAAGTATACCTATGGGTCCATATTTTGTTATGGAATTTGGACCCCTTATAGAATTTTGACCTCCCTGGCCCATTGAAAACAGTGCAATGTTGATTAGATAATATAATGCACTTTGGAGCTAGGATGCTACAATTTTGGTTACATGCGTTTGGTTATGTTACCAGTGGCATTCGTCAAACTGACCAAACAGATTCATTAAAAACATTAAGAGATCAGTGAAAGACCCATTGGTTGAATTAACATGGCTCCATAGGGAAAATGCTTTTCCCTGTGGTTGATTACTTTATATATTCTATATGACACTGGCACTCTTATATTCTAAAAATAATATATACAAGAGAAAGTTTCTCACATTGTGATTAATTTTTATTATGCAAAAGATGAATTTTGTAAAATTTTCAAGTCACTGTATGTGTAATCTTTTCAGATGAAGGATTCACCATTTGTTCGTACAAGTACAGGTACTAGTTTTGAAGCGTCCAGCGCTACGGGTGATGCCGTCAATCTTTACATTACGGATGTCACCTTTAGTGCCATCACTGCTACTACTGCTGTGGCACCACATACAACTGATGCTGAAATGCAAATCGATCCGGTAACGATATTTCAAGTGCGACACTTCGCGAATGCTGCTGTAGTCATGGATGACATTATTGCACCAATGAACGTTGATCATGACTACTCCTATGTGAAGCTTCCATCAGATTCAGTGAGAATAAAGACATTGGTGCAGATGATGCACACTATGTGATAACAGCGACATAACCGAGGGTGACTCAAGCAGCTCCGACACCTATGAGAAAGAGAAGAAGTTTGTCATTCGTGAGAAAAACTTATGTCACTTTTCTGCACCTGCCACACACCAAACAGCCATAAACTGTGACACAGGTTGTACTCATGTCTGATCTATCAGCCAAGGTCTTTCGGATACTGGGGTGTCTGTCAGAGGAAAGTGTGCTGATTTCTACCCCTGGATGAGTGAAAGGTGAATTGAATATGTTAGGTGTACATGTACTATCAGTCAGAATAAGTAGTGTATTGGTGTATATTTACTGCCAGTAGTGTATTGGAACAGATGGTTGGTGTGCAAGTACTATCAGTCAGAACAAGTAGTGTATTGATACATATGATTGGTGTACATTTACTGTCAGTACAAGTAGTGTATTTGGTAGAGAATGAGACGCTTGGTTTACATTTGCTGTCGGTAGGAACAAGTAGTAGATTCAGTCAGAACAAGTAGTATATTGGATACACATGATTGGTGTACATTTACTGTCAGAAGAAGTAGTGAAATGGTGCAGATTCCAGAATGAGATCATTGGTGTACATTTACTGTTGGTAGGAACAAGTAGTGTATTGGTATGCATGATTGGTGTACATTTACTGTCAGTCAGAACAAGTAATATTGTTACACATGATTGGTGTACATTTACTGTCCAATCAAAACAAGTAGTCTATTGCCATTGGTACAGATGATGATGGTGAAACAGTTCAAATGCCTTGGCTTTATAAAGATTAATTATTTCCTAAGCTAAACTACCAGTATATTTGATATGTTGTGGCATAATAATGATGTGTGTAACTGTGATATCCATGTTCCAGGTTGTATTTCCCGGTGGTAGAAGTCACTGTTTTAGGTCAATGTTTAGTCTTGGTTTCAGTCGTTCTAGTTAGCCTTATTTCTTTGGTAATTGTTTTACTATGTGAATAAACGTTTGATATATTTTATGTTGGTCTCAATATAAATGAAATTGTGTGTAGTGACATGCAAGATGCTGCAGGTAACATTTTTGTTGACAGAAATAGGATATATATAAGAAGGCATTCACATCATTCAGTTATTAATATTTTAGTGGGAATTTTTGTAGTTTTCCAGGTTGTTTTTCGACCTGCTGCATACTGTGGGTGCCTCACAATTTGTCTATAACAGACTATTAGTACACTCACCTGTGTCAGGTCAATCTCCATAGCTAAACTTTCCATCAATTCAATTCGGTTCAGAATAGACATCACAGATCCTTCCCACATCGCAGGATGGGATTACTTGTCTTGCCTTTCCTGAGCCTGAAATATAATTTGTCTGGGTTAGTTGATAGCACTAATTCCATAATTACCATAATAGTTGCAAAACTGTGAACATTACATACTGTCAGTAGTTAATTATTGTTATTTAAATTATTACATTGCACCAAACAACAAGGTATTGTGGTGTGCTACAGAGAGGGGTGATTACAAGTACGAATATTAATGTAATCATGATTACAGTAATTATTGCAATCACAATTGCTAATGTAGTCATGATTACAATCACGATTACGGTAACATTTAAGAATATATATATATTCACATAATGAATTAAATAAACCTTCATGTTATTATTGTCATCAATGTTATTCAACACAAAATCAAACACAATATTAAAATACAGTCACGGTACACTTCATTAGATTAGATACAAAATAAAGAGAAAAGCCTGCTTGCATTGCCATTGTAGTTCGGATCTCGCCCTCAGGCTAGGTAAAAGAAATATGCAGAAAAAATATGATTATAAAAAATGGCAATGATTCGATAACAATTGAATTACTGACCTGCCCACGAATCAATGAGTCGGCACGCAAATCATGCAATGACAGCAGACCAACATCTAGCACTGCTCTGTTTGTGCATATCACTACAAAATCATCGCTTCGCCTTCGTACGGTGATGCAAGCACCAACGCGGTCGGGCACACAGTGCTGCATAGCCATAGCCATAGGCTAGCCCGGGCCTAGGCATGGTAGCTTCCTCGGCGCAGCATGATGACTCAACGTAAACGTGCGCAGACATCGGGACGCAATTTCCACAGGTTCACCACATCACATTACCTAGTCAGGAATCGTTGACAGTCAAAGCGCTGTTGTAATTTTTCCTGAATCCAACGTCAACAAAGGCGAAGCCGACCTGGAGTCTGGAGCGTGACTCGCACACTCGGTGACACTTTACGACTGTCAACCGTTGTTTCCGTGTGGCCTGTCGAAGTAGACTCTTCGTCTGTGGTTTCCATTTCTCCAAAGATAGACAACTATTACGGAAGTTCAGTAAACAACTAATCGCTAGTAGCAGATCTGGTAAAACTGTCACAAGCGATGCATCTATCTTGTCAACAAATAAAAAATAGTTCCGGTATTACGTTATCGCATATTCTCGTTGGTTAGCGTCTCGTGCGTTCGAGAAGTGTGGCATTTTCCACGATTTTTTGCGTGTTTTATTGTAATTTCTTTAACTTTTTTATTTGGAACGAACAGAAACGCTATTTTGTTCACGTGTGTAAACACTTGTATATATAACAGAGACCCATATCTTTTTTTTCGCTCCAGAATGCCTATTTACGAATTAAATCGCAAAAAATCGAAAATTTACATTGATTAGATATACGCGACTCAAACCACTCGTTTCGACAACAAGATGGCGATACGCAGTGATGCATTTTGTCGATTTTTGTCTCGAACAAAGTCAGTTTTTCAGTTTATCTTATAAATTAGCAGGTATCTGTCACCATTAATGCATAGTTTGATAATATATATTTAAATATACGGCATAACACAAAATTGCTTCAGTTCCCCTTTAATGTCCAGTATGGCATGTTATAAATCGTCCAACTAAACCACATAGTTTTAATTTCTGCAGACACGTTTCGTGTGAATCGTGACTCTGATTCGGCTGTTGAAACAGAATGCTGTCTTCCTGCAGCAGCTGTAAATTAATGGTCCCCGTCACCGATAAAGCCGCCACTAAAAGTAAACTATCACTTGTTTTGCGGTGTCTGTCGCTGCTGCTGTTACATTTGGCAAATGTTCGTTAAATAGTGCAGTTTGAGCCATCAAACATAATCTTTCACAAATGTTATATTCCATCAGTTCTTTATACGGATAAAACTCGGAAGTAGGCGGCCTGGACGCTCAAATCGGACAGCTTATCTTCACAAAACGGACGAACTTTCAACGACTTCAATAAATTTATGCGTGAGCTGCCATTTTTATTTATGCTTGAGCACGGCATTGTGCACGGTCTTGAGCATACTCAGGATTTCAGCATTTCGTGCTCAACGCTGAGCACGATTTCGTGCTCAAGATGTTTTATAACCTCGCCTGAGTTTGAGCATAGTGTGAAAGCGAGGCTTGAGCATGAAACCGTGCTCAATTGAGTTGAGTACGGTTTATAACCTCGGGCCCTGTTGTGTCTGTCTCTTTCATTGTAATATTATGTTTGATGATCATAATAATAACTTTTATTTGTATTGCACTGTATCTCTGAAATATAAATTCTGTTCAGAGGCACTTAAAATACAACAGTGTTAAAACATAAATGGCTTACATCTATACAATACTCCGAGTCAATAGTCATGCTTACACAGTATCAGTAAACATATTAGATAAGCATTGATTATAAGTATGTTATTTTAAATGTTAATACAAATACCTAAATAATTAATTAATTAAAACCGAAAAATGTAATAAGCCACAACTCCAGTTAAATAAGATAAGGTATTGTGGTAGCAAGTCTTATGTACACTTGCCAGGTGTGCAAAGTTCTACCGTGGGTCGCTAAGACTTATCTGTGTGGGCTTTAGAACACGGAACAAACTGTATGCATGTGCAACGATTTATTCATCCAAGTCCAAAGTCATCTATCCAAGTGGTGGCAGCACCTTACAATGTCATCTATCTGAGTGGTGGCAGCACCTTACAATGTCATCTATCTGAGTGGTGGCAGCACCTTACAATGTCATCTATCCGAGTGGTGGCAGCACCTTACAAAGTCATCTATCCGAGTGGTGGCAGCACCTTACAAAGTTATCTATCCGAGTAGTGGCAGCACCTTACAAAGCTAAGCTGCATCGCCACCAAGCAGCTAGTTCATAGTTGTGGTTAAGGTAATTAGTGCAATACAACATCTATGCAGTTAGAAGTATAATTACGTATACAGGTAATTAGTGCAATACAACATGTATGTAGTTAGAGTACAATTATGTACACATATCCTGCCACAGTATTTAAAAACTGGTCATGTGTAAAGCATATACTATATCTAAAATAAAGTAACAACAAAATACCATAAGATATCAAATATGAATGTGGCAGTATTAGTTAGTGTACATCTCCATCGCATGCTTACAGTCACGCCTTGATACTGTGCGCCCTGTTATTACGCGGATCCGGATATAAGGCGGTCGGTTGTGGACCCCGATTTTCTGCCTCCAGGGGAAATGCCAAATGGGCCTGCTTAGACCTACTTAGAATTGCTTTGACAATTCTCAAGTAACAGGTGAACAATGTCAATGAACAAGTGTCAACGTGTTGTTTTTTTTCGCTGCCGCCAACATAATTGCTGTCGCTGGCATTGCTTCGACGGTTTGTAAATTGCTATCAAGATAAACAGTCTTCAACGCAATTTAGTATGCAATACCAACAAAACACTGGGGTGAAATGGCATGCTTCCATTGCATCGTAAATCTAATCGTTTTTGCGACGCAAAACCAACATGCCAAATGCCTAACCCAAGTTGCTACCGGTGCACGAAAATATGAATTCGTCATCCGCATATGAAACGATGAATCGATGTTAAGTGGCGTGTCATAAATTTATGCTACGGTCAAGATCAGTTGAAAGACGAAGTGAGACAATTATTAATTGTCTATGTTTAATCAGCTTACATACTACGTGTGTCAAATCAGGCCTCAACATTAACGGCACCTTTTTGGGAGCTGTCGGGCCAGTTCGGGCCACAAGTTTCTATATTTTACTGACCAGGTGGGCCAACATAGTTTCAGATCGTTTTTATCCCATTAGTCATAGGTCATCATTTCAATCACTTGTCTTTGCCATCCACCCTGGCACTACAATTAAACACAATCTTCATCTCATCTATTTTATGTTGTCACTTCGTATAGTTGCCATCTTGTTTTGATATGTACGAGCCTCACAAAAACGTCTGCATGACATCACTACTATCGACGATGTGCAGACTTTTTGTGAATTGCGGAATGTGGACGCCTACATTTTACATGGGTAGCGCTTTGTTACCAGTATACAAGATTTAACAAGATTTGCCATCCAAGCCAAAGGCCCAGATGGCAAGTGGACAAGGAAGCCATTGGCTTATCGAGAGTCCAACAATGTTCATCTACTTATAACCCGCCCTCCGGAGATATGTGTCAACCTTGTTTTTAAACATATTCACGCTGCTAGCAGTTACACAATCTGTAGACAATTTGTTCCATTCATTTATTGTCCTCTGTGAGAACGAGTGCTTCCTGATGTCCAATCTACATTGATCCTTTACTAATTTTACCTCGTCCTCTAGTTCTGCTATCCTTCTTGAGTGAGAAAAACATATTTCTATCAATATTTTCATACCCATTCAATATCTTAAAAACTTCAATCTGATCTCCTCTTAACCTCCTTGTCTCTAGAGTTGTTAAACCACATTCTTTCAGGCGTTCTTCATAACTAAGGTCTCTCAGTTCTGGAATCATTTTAGTTGCTCTCCTTTGTATGCGTTCAAGCGTATCTATATCTTTCTTACGATATGGTCTCCATGCTTGTATACAGTATTCTAAATGAGGTCTAACTATTGCTTTATAAAGAGGTATAATTAACTTTTTTCCCTTGTATGTTATGTTTCTTCTAATCAATCCAAGAATTTGATTACCCTTTGAAGCTGCAATACCACACTGCTCTGAAACTTTCATATCAGCGCTTATTGTAACTCCTAAGTCCTTTTCTTTTACAGTAGTACCCAGAACAGTATCTCCCATTTTATAGTTTACATTCAAGTTCCTATGTCTTGTATGTAGGCATTTACATTTCCCAAAATTGAACAACATCTGCCATTTCTCAGACCATTTCACTAATCTGTCTAGATCGTTTTGTAAATGTTGTTTATCACCATCAGTATTAACCTTTCTAAACAGTTTTGTGTCATCCGCAAATTTCAGTACGTTACTTGTTATACTGTCGTCCAAGTCATTGATATAAATTAAGAATAATATAGGTCCTAATACTGATCCTTGAGGTACCCCACTCAAAACCGATTTCCAATTTGAAACTTCTCCATCTACTACAACTCGTTGTCTTCTGTCAGTCAGCCATTGTTCTATCCAGTCAGTTATGCTGTCCCCGATACCATGGGCTTTTAATTTAAGTAGTAATCTTTGATGTGGCACTTTGTCAAAAGCTTTCTGAAAATCTAAGTAGATAATATCTACTGGCGATCCCACGTCTATCCACTTAGTGATTTCTTCCAAAAAACATAACATATTTGTTAAGCATGACCTCGCTTTAAGGAATCCATGTTGAGATGAATTTAATAATTTATGCTTAACGAGGAATTCCACCATATGGTCTTTAATTAACCTTTCTAATAATTTACAAATCACTGACGTTAAACTCACTGGTCTGTAATTCTCTGACTTATTTCTCGAACCCTTTTTAAATAATGGTATGATGTTTGCTTCTTTCCATTCAAACGGAATAACTCCCTCTTTTAATGACAAGTTGAATACTCTTGCAAGTGGTATACTGGTTTGTTCTACTGTTTCCATTAGTAATTTTGGAGGAATCCCATCCACTCCCGGTGATTTGTTATCCTTCATTGCCTTTATTTTCTTAGCTACCAATTCTGGAGTTACAACTAACAGACCTAAATAGTCAGATTTAGCCCCCTGAAATTTAGCATCAGCAACTGGTAATGAACTAATATCTTCTTTGGTAAACACTGAACTGAAGTAACCATTTAGGTCTTCCGCCATTAAAAACCCCTGTGATATTATATTTCCAGCACTGTCTTCTAGAGGTCCAACCTTGTCTTGTACGTTTTGTTTACTCCTGACATATGCATAACAACTCTTGCTGTCATTTTTTATGTTACATGCTAGTTTTTGCTCATAGCTTCTTTTAGATTGTCTGATTTCAGTTGTAGCTGCATTAAGTGCCTCTTTGTAATTTGCATAGTCTTCTTCGTTTCTGGTACGCCTATAAACCCTCCACATAGTTTGTTTTAGCATTATTTTTCTAATAGCCTCTTTTGACAAGTGTTTCTTTCTACACCGTTTTCCTTGTTTTTGGAAGGGAACAAATTTATCGATGATACTCTCAATTTCATATTTTAGAATATTCCAACATTCAATTGCGGTCTTATTCATCAGCATGTTATTCCAATGTAGCTTTGCTAAGTATTTTCTCATATCTTTGTAGTTACCTTTGTGGAAGTTTCTCTTGTACGTTTTCTTATTTTTACTTTCTAATTTTACATTGATGTCATAATATCATTTTATCGCAGCATTTTCTTCTGCGTGATACGCATCAGCTATCGCGATACGCCTTCGGTGTACCGATTTCGCCCGTTGTAATTTCAAGTATAACCTGCTGTACCTTGATACGCACGCGACAGCATCACCCGTCATTCTCAAAACGCGACCTTCTGTGCTTGCAGCTTCGACAGAGGGCAAATGATTCTCAAATGTTTCCTACAACAACATTGTCTGCCATACGGAATACTGACTGAAAGCATGAAAGTAAATCACTAACAGCAAAATAAATATTGACCAAACTCCCATCCTTCGACTTGTAATGCGATGTATTGCAAAAAATATGTTTTATTTATAAATCAATAAAAATATTTCGGCCAATAACTTTTTTTGGGGGGCCAGTGACTTTTAATATCTACAAAAAACTTAATGTCAAGGTGTGCAAATATAAGTTTTCGGCTGCTCAGATCTAAGTTATTATTTTCGATTCGTAGGCCTATTGTTTAAGTACATTATCATCATAGCAGATCTATTCCATAACGGTCTACATACATGTATTTTATTCAGTTCAAAATTCAACAGGGTGTGACATTTAACAATAAAACACGTTGATGCCAGCAGACTCGTTTAATAACTCTATAAACTGTGTATTGGCGTATGAGACAGTGCTGCAAGCACACAGTGGCTTCGACAGCGTTCTTGGACTTGGTGCAGCATGCGGCGAACTCTGTTATTTAGCAGCTCCCTGGTGGCAGATATTGGAACACCTAACCAGGGGTGAGATTTAGCAAGTCATGGAAGGTAGCCCACTTGCTAATCAATACTTTGATGATAGAAAGTAAATACTCTGAAGATAGAATATGAACGACATCAACGACAAATAAAAAACATCAAAAACAAACAGTTTTGAAGCATTTATTTTCAAGGCAGGATCAATACAATGTGAAATAATAATACTGAATAAAATACAGTATACAATTGTACACATGTGATAGGTTTTGCTTTCATAACATATGGTACACCAAAAAGTCTCCAAGCGTCACGTACAGGACATCAGGTCCTGTGAACTGAAGAATTTTGCTGATATTTTTACGATACCTGATTTTATCCTAGCCTAGAGAAACTTTAACCAGGTTCTCGATTAATTCACCAGAAGCGCTCCACGCACCATGGAAATAATTATATCTAACTATAATTGAGATAGCATATGTTTTTTATGTATGTTTGTTTATATATGTGGTTATGTTCACGTTTTCCTCCTAGACGGCTTGCACCTCAGGCGCTAAGGTTTCAGGGATTAATCTACGACCCCACGAATGAAACGAAAAACCCCATATATCGGAGGTTCTTAGTGGTTTTTATGGTAAATCAAATGTTTGCTGCGTAAAACGTTAACTTCCAACAATCGCAGAAACCACGTGTGCCGCAGTGAATACTTCGGTACGTAAACCATTCAGGTCCGTAGCCAGAGACCCGTCTGCAAGTCTTGAAGACAGGAAAATGTCTTACCACGACAGGTAATATAAAATAAAAGATGGGTTTTTCTTTTTACAAGATGAGATTTTTTCATAATAAAATTGTTTGAATTGTCTTAGTGACTCTTAGCGCACGCGATCGTGATTTGACGAATGTTGTCAGCGGCAGAATAGCGAATACTATATATTTTTAACCTTGACATTGTTGGAAAATAATGATATTGTGGTTGATCACTACTTATTGTAATCGTGTATGTCATTGGTTGGGAAATGTGTTTCTATGGCCTTTCTTAGTGCCTATCTATTGGTGCTCTCATTTGAAGAAGCAATCCTGTGACCCAGAGGCAGATGTCGTGGGGCGAGTTCAAAATGGCACCTGCCAGTGAAAAGATGCGATATGTCAAAGTTCACGACAGTCGATACCTTTTTCGTAAACGTGAATAAAAGTAGCGTTCCTGCGATTGTCCCTGAACAGTCCGAGTCAGCATCCTTTGTTACGTTAGTGGAGATCCATAATGTTGGTGTGCCTGCCGCTGCCTACTGTATTGTCGCCCACCGCTGGCACTCTGCAGTGGCCAAGCGCGATCGAGGTAAACTTTGAAATTGAGTCTGATTCGTGCTCCGATTCACATACATAACCGGCGTGTAGGCAGTTTCCCGGTTCCTCAGCCCAAACGGCAGGCAAACCATGAATGATTAGGCTGTGCTCAGTGTAGTACATTCTTATTGTTTTTTGTCCAAAAGGCAATACTGAATCTGGATGGTTGCTGTTTTATCAAAGAAGTAATATTTCAGTGTATTACTTTCAAAACCAGTTCTATTACTGAGTGCTATATCTTCTCTTGTTATTTATTGTCTTGTTTTACGCTTAGTGTCAAACATTTGATTTTGAGTGTGATAGTAAATTAATCATATTTGTTCATATTAGACGTACTTGCATGCATGTACTTAAAGTCTTAAGATGCTTCAAACATTACTTCCATGTTTATAGATTTAAAATAAAGTTTCAAGCTACTTTTTCATAAACCTTCATGTGTTGGCTCATCTTCTATTAGTATAAGGCTCTTTGGTATTACTGTGCAGTGGATAATGCCAACCTCGCTGCACAGCTAGTAAGACTCGAGTGGGCCAATAATGGTTAAACCGGACTTGGCCTGCCATTGAAAAAACCTAATTCGGTCAATAATGGCTGTCATTTGACATTTGCCCAACTTGCACTGGCTTACCAGTGCAAAAACCAAACGGGCCAGTAATGGCTGTCACTATATCAACCAGCATTGGCTTGCCATTGAAAAAAATTTATTGGGCCAATAATGGCTGTCAAAGATGCGAACGAAGCCGTTTTTAGGCGCCATTGGCATCCGGGCGATCGCTAAATCTCACCCCTGCCTAACGCACCTCGCGTACAGCGCAGTCTGACATTGTGGATCCAGACAACCGCGTTATAATGAGGCTCGTCTGTATGCAGTTAGAAGTACAATTATGTATACAGGTAATTAGTAAAATACAACATGTATGCAGTTAGAAGTACAATTATATATACAGGTAATTAGTAAAATACAACATGTATGCAGTTAGAAATACATTTATGTATACAGGTAATTAGTACAATACAACATGTATGTAGTTAGAGTACAAGTATGTACACATGTCCTGCCACAGTATTTAAAAACATCATGTGTAAAGCATATACTATATCTAAAATAAAGTAACAACAAAATACCATAAGATATCAAATATGAATGTGACAGTATTAGTTAGTGTACATTTCCATTGCATGCTTCACTATAACGTTCCTCCCGTCTTGTAGTTGATGCACCATTAACTATAAACCGTGCTTTGTAGTTGATAGTGAATCAACTACTATCATCTGGGTAGAAGCCTGTGCTTGTAGTTGACCATGAATGTCACTTTGTCAGATGCTGCCGTGTGGAATGACATTAAAACACATGAGGTGACAGCTGCTCCTGGTGACACTGACAGGACCCTCACATGTGACATATGTGCCAACCCCCCACCCCTCTACAGATGGACCTTTGACAATGGCACCCTGCCCGAGGGGGTGGTCAGTGATGCTCACACACTGACCATCCCTACGGTCAAGCTACAACACTTTGGCCACTACGAGTGTGTGGTCAACAATGTAGTGGCTGGACATCAGCAGTCGGTCATGTTCCCGGTCAACTTTATAGAGCGAGGTAAGTTATGGGAGAAGGACAGGGCTCAGTGTTATGTCATGTCACAGTGACCTGGAGAGTTAGGATAGGTGACAGTCTCCTGAAGAGTTTAGACATGTGACAGTGTCCTGAAGAGTCATGTCATGTGACAGTGTCCTGAAGAGTTATGAAGGTTAAAATGTCCAGAAAAATTAGGAAAGGTTCAAATGTCCTGAAAAGTTAGGAATGGTTTTAGTGTCTGTGGCAAATGGATAGGTGCCAGTGTCCTGAAGAGTTAGGACAGGTGATATTGTCCTGTGAAATTAGGATAAGCATCAATGTTTAGGACCCAATGTCATATCGTTTGGATCCAATCTTCAGCAGTTCTAGGTTTTGGGACAACAATTTAGCATAGGTGATGTCACAATTATTGCGTCACGATCTGTTCGTAACCTTGGCGTCGTCATGGATCGACACCTTAATCTTAAGAAGAAAGTGTCAAGCATTGTCAGTGTGTGTTCGATCCATCTCCGCCGCATTTACCGGATGAGTCGTTATCTTCCAATGACAACAAAGGAACGTGTCATCAATGCCATTATTACGTCACGGCTTGACTACTGCAATTCTCTTCTATATGGTACTTGTGTTAACAACATTGCTCGCCTGCAGAGGATGCACAATTCGGCTGCGAGGTTAATCTTACGCCAGCCAGGAAGCGATAGCGCCACGCCTGTTTTGTGCAGTCTTCACTGGCTCCCTGTAGCGCACAGAATCGAGTTTAAGATCTTAGTATTTACATATAGAGCTGTGCATGGTAATGCGCCGAAATACCTATGTGATCTTGTATGCCCGTATACACCAACAAGAGTCTTGCACTCTGCTAACAATAACATGATAACTGTTCAGCGGACTCACGTCAAAGCTGGAGACTGTTCGTTTACAGTCGCTGCGGCGACTCTGTGGAATACTCTGCCAATTGTCATTTAAATGTCAGATACTCTCTCCACTTTCAAGGCACGCTTAAAGACTCACTTTTATAAACTCTCTTTCTAAGTTCTACATTCATTAATATAGTTATGTTATAATTATCAACTTATTTTCATGTTTATTTGTTATAGTGTAACTACTTATACATTACTTAAGTTATACATATATACACACATGTATTTACATTTTCTGTCTCAATCCTAGTGAGCTGTAACTAAAATTTATATTTTAGAATAGTTATTTAATTACTGTATTTATTTTACTAATTTATTTTTCAACTTTTTATATATTTATTTTTATTACGTTTTAGTATTATGCATTAAAAAAAATTTACTTATATTTATATACGCCTAATATTCTATGTGTTAATTACATGCGCATACACATATTTTATTCATTTAAAGTAGCTGTATACTGGTTGTAGAAATGGTTATAATTATTATTATTTTAGAAAACTACTTACAATTGTCTTGTACATGTTGTAAAGCGCCACGAACAATATAACAATGGATCTGGCACTATATGAAATAAAATGTATTATTATTATTATTATAGATGTACAAATATTTTCTTACTCTTGGTTTGTGGCTATTGATGTGTAAATATTTTCTTGCAGGTGTATAGTGCTGTGTTGGTGTGAGTGCTGCAGGTGTGTAAATATGTGTTGTAGGTACTACAGGTGTGTGGGGCATTGTCGGCGCTGTGTTGGCGGGGGTACTACTCATGCTTGTGCTCTTTGTAGTTGTCATCTGGCGTTGTCGTCGCACTCAGCAGAAGGGTGAGTGTCTTCTCTGACTGACTCACTTCACTCACTCATATTTCACTGACTGACAAATCATTGGCTCATAATTCACTCACTCACATTTCACTGGCTCACACTTCACTGCTCACATTTCACTGGCTCACACTTCACTGGCTCACACTTCACTGGCTCATACTCCACTGGCTCACACTTCATTGGCTCACACTCCACAGGCTCACATTTGGTTGGCTCACACTTCGTTGGCTCACACCTCATTGCTCCTACTGTTGTAGTTCTACATAGAAATGTCTGTTTACACTTGTGAGCTTAAAGTCACATGTACCTATCAACAGTACAAGTTACATCTGGTTTCAGTAAGCTGCAGTTTGACTCTTACAAAATTCATAAAAAAAATTGTGATTAATTTCAAATCTCTGGTTTTTAATGACAAGAAGATGTTATACACTTATTGAACAATACTGGGTTTTATGCATGAGTTGCTTTAGAATGTTGTATTGAGCGAGCTTGTGAGTCCAATACAACATTATGAAGCAATGAGTGTATAAAACCCATTATTGTTTGATAAGGTATTTATTACAAGGGTTCATAACTAACATTTCAACACATTTAATGCAATGAAATGGTAATTTACTAGCGGTTTTCGTGCTGGTTCAATTAATTCTTTTTATTGCAATGGACGTCACACCATGCAGGACAGCGTATATAACTCTAGACGTCACACCATGCAGGACAGCGTATATAACTCTAGACGTCACACCATGCAGGACAGCGTATATGTGACCCACCATGCCAAAATGAGACACTTCTCTAAAAAATTGTCATTGTCTTTTATTGCATATTCGAATAGAGCACATTCAGAGGTAAAAAATGGTACCTCAATGTTATCTATATTCACATTATTTCCAGAGATACAGCAATTTGAATGTTGAAAATGTGAAAAGTATGGTTTCGAGAAAAACAGCTTCAAAGTTTTCACTCTGTATTTGTAATAATTGTGATACAAGTCCTTGAGTACATAGTTTTATTTGTGTTGAAGCTACATGCATGACATTTTTATTAGTTCACAAATACTAATGTCACTGCAAACTTGACATACATTTTGGTATAAACATTATTTTTTAAATAGTAAATAATTATATTAGTTAAAAATATAGAAAATCAATAAACCATGCCTGATAACATTTTTACCATTTGTTGCTAGATACACTAACATCCATAGTATCGAACGAAAGAGGAAACATGAACACTTAAGAAAAACCACATTTTGCATAAATTATGTAAATTAGGATCCAAGATGGCCACCAAATGTAATGTATATAATGTTTAAAGAAGTGCTTATAAACACGTACGCAATATGCACATACAAAACATATTTTTTGAACGACAATATGATTCATGCTAACTCTTGTCTAGTTAAAGATATATACCTGGGTAATTATATAATTATAATAAAGAATTATGTAAATTAAGTTAATTAAGAGATCTACTTCCTCGTCCGGGTACGAGTCAATTAACCCTCTCTTCAAAGTTATCCTTGCTAGCCAAACTTTTGTTACTAAATACATTAACATCCATGACATCAAACGAAAGAGGAAACATGGACATTTAAGAAAAAACACATTTTGAATAAATTAGGTAAATTGGGATCAAAGATGGCTGCTAAATGTAATTTATCTAAATAATACAGAGATTTCATTGCGTTCAGAATCATCAAATTGCTAAATGCAAGGCTTGCCATCCCAAAGACGGCAGTTGAGTGGCATTGCATTTCTGGTGAGTGAATCTTTGCATTCGTATAGCGTTGCAGCATGTTGTATTCTGCAGCAGATGTGCTGTTGGGAATGTAGTCACCAGGAGGTCTATCATCCAACTCTTCATTGCGAGACACCTCAACGACAAGTGGCATTTCCTCCTCGCTCTCTGAAGCGCTATCTTCATCTTCATTTTCCTTAAAATAAAATTATAGACTGTGACCATGCACTAAAACTGAATAAAGTAGTACAGACTACAGTATTATTAAAGCTGAAATATGCTTTCATTTGTTATGATTATTCATTTTTAGGCTGCAGTGATTTAGATTGCCCAAAATAATTTTATTTGGCCATGACATGGACATGGCTATCAAATAAATTGTAACAGTATTATGCATATGCTGCATAGCCTATAGCCATAGTAGGGGACATCATAATATTATGCCATAGCCAGACATACCGTATGCCATCATTATGATTATAGGCATGCCATAGCATAGGCATAGCCAGGACATAGCCATGGCCCATGTAACGATGTTGCTTTCTTAATAAACATCACTCATTCGAGCGTTAGGAATGTTTATAAAATGCGGTTTTTTACACTCAAAATGTTTAATAATTTACACGTTCAACATATTACTATTCGTTTGACCATTGTACATGATTGTTGTACTTATTGCATCTTTACAATGGCGAAAATGAGATGGGCCCGGATTCTAGAAGTCCCAAAAATACTCACGTCACTGTCATGCGCGAAATAATCGATCAACACATCTCTAAGGCTTGCATCACGACGTCCACAGCGAGCTGCTTCATTTAGCAGATTGGAAACTATATTCTCTTTGTTCAAATCCATATCAAATTAGTAAAATAGTAGCGAAGTTGGAAGCGACAGCAACGTAAACAAGTAACCGGAAGTTGACCAGACCGGGCTTTCAGGACAATTAGCCAATCGGAGACACGGAAAGTGGTCACGCGGGAAAGCACAGCTGTCAGGAAATCCTCATTAACATGCATATTTGAGGGAAAGTCTTTATCGAAAATGGTGTCAATGCTTAGAATAGAAATCCCCCTTTCCGGTGATATCTGACATGGCGCGCTCGAAGAAAGTTTACTTGGAGTACTCTTGAAGAGAAAATGGACCATTTTCATGCCTAAAACAATGCCAGTCATTAAAACGAAGTTGGATAGGTGTCACAAAACACAAAAATAAGCACATTTGAGCAGCATATATGACATTTACACAACTAAGACATGAAAGATTAGTCTATTTGGGATCGTTTCCCAATGGAAACTCATTTTCAAAAAATATGTCGGTGCAGTGATGTTTTGGTTCGTAGCTCATAATGAGCTTCACCGAGAAGTCTCTCATTTTGGAATGGCGGGTCACATATAACTGTAGACAGTATGTTATCAGTAGCAACTACAAAAAAGTCATGTAATAAAACACTTCACAGGCACAGTTCACCTGTTCTTTTCATGTGTCACCAGCAGTCTGTTGACTTCTTGTGTGACTGTTATGGCACTAAAAGTGCCATACATTTGATGTGGCAGGAGTAAAGTTATACACTGTTTGTGTTTCTAGATGGCGACGTGGAGTTGGTACAGTCCAGTAGCACTGGGTGAGTGGTAATGTTAACATCTTCATATAAATGAAATGGGCGAGCGACATCTATGGTGATCATTGTTTCTACCGGTTTGATTCAGGATGTCGTAGTTAATACAGGGTAAGATTTAGAGGTTGGGGAAACTGTTACTTCTGTTGCCATATCCCAGTGGCTCCCATCTTATTTGATTGCCATATGTGTAAGGAGAAAGAAAATTCCTTATTAGGCTTTCGAATGTGGTTTTAATCGATTCCCTGTGTCAAAAAACTGGATTAGATATGAAATCATGATTATAGCCCTATAATTGATGAAATTGTGACAAAAACTTATGTTTTACTTGAAAATCGCACTTTGCTAGTCTCGTTCATGATAAAGTGGGAATTCACATGGAATCTCACTTCACCTCACTCTGATGATGACTTTCGCTTGTCCATGTTCATGATATAATTCTTAATGATTCTGGTCTGTGGCGTCTGTGAGCCCGGCCTCCTGAGGATTTAGGTGCTACAGAATTATTATGTGTGTGTTGCCAGCAGTCCTGGCGACTACAGTCGGGTGCCTCAATCCGCTCCAGAGAAGATAAATGGCACGAATGATGTGGCCATTGACTCCACAGGTCAGTTGTACACTGAGGGTGCATTATTATTGTCATTCACAAAATAGCTAATATAATAATAATATAATAAATTAGCTAATTCGCTGAAGTGCTAATTACAATTAGCTTATTCAATGAAGTGCTAATAAAAATGACTTCATTCACAGAAGTTCTAATAAAAATTACGTCATTTACAGAAGTCTGACTACCGATTCAAGACGATGTCTTGAGTCACACAACTAAATAAATAGCAGCACAGCTGAAACCATTGACCACAGATTGTTTAACTTAACGTTTACACAGAAAACAGTATTGTTTGCACAGCTCACTGTCTTTAGAAGTATCATACATGTCACAGTCGTGACAATTCTATTTTCTGTGATGATGATAAGATTCATTCATAAGATTCATGTGATGTCCTGTGGCATTGTCACCATTATACATGGCCAAGTGAATGAAATAATTACAAAAAGACGGCATCTGTATTTATAACGAGTCTGTATATTTTAATAAATTTTTTATGGATAATGGTGTTGTAACTTAGAGGAAAATTCATGGAAATCACCAACGATTATTTCTGATCTTCTGAAACTGTATGTTCCTTGCTGGTGTAGTCTTGTGACGGTCACAGAGAATGTCTTGATGACACAGTAACTGTTCTGTTGACCAGAGCCACCAGAGCCTGTGTACCAGAACAGTCCCCTGGTGAGGAGAGCTGCTCCTGAGGCGGCCCCTAAGGAGGAACCGTTGTATCTTACCATGGGACAATGTGGACACGACAGACCTACCGTAGACACAGGTTTGTACTGTTGTAAAAAATATCACCCTGAATTTTTTTAACACTAGAGACTAGAGAAGATCATTGATTACCTGTACAGGGGTACCACATACTTTGTTCTATGTATTGTATCACTTGATCACCAGATGGATCCATATAAACAGGATTCCATATAATAATATGTGACCGACCCACCGTAACAAAATCAGTCGGATGTCGGTAAACATGAAACTTCGCAAATACCGTTTTTATCAAAAACTGACTATTCCAACGGTTTTGAGATTTTCCCTGAAAATGGTTCCTTAGTATTAATTTTAACGATTACCACAATTTCTACTGTATATTTAGTTATGTTTAATGTATTTTAGTGTTATCTTTGAAGAGCTGTTCGATGTGTTCCGCTTGACTTCCGTAAAACAAAGCCGAAAATGCCGATAACTAATCGCTTTTTTCGTCCGTAATTTTTGGATGGTCCCTCACATATGTGGCGTCGTTGCAATGCTTTGCATCTCATCTTTCCATATATGGTCATCGAATTAACATATATTACGGATTTGTCGAATAGGAGGGCGTGAGGGGTAGGCACTGTTTGTCCAGCTGTGTAAACAAACCCGGCTTGTTACTATCACGTGATCCAGGAAAATTATTTTATTGGCGCAGCAACGAAGTCGTTTAAATAATGTCCATGGACGCATGCGCACTATGCAGTTCAACCGCGTCACACACCTGACCCACATGTCGAGTAGAAAATGGCGTTCGATGTAGCGGGTTTGTTGATATCCTGCCCGAAGTTATCGCGACCAGATCAACACTTTGTTAGACAAGTATTTACTAGAGGAAGACCAGCAGGACAGTGAGCGAGACAGTATAGTCGTTTTGCGGGGCATGGCCCTGGGGCGAGGTCGTCAAGCCTGCAAGACGTGTCCCACTGTGCTCGAGACTGTCCCCGTTGCTGGGCCGTCCGACCAGCGGGACAGTGAGCGAGGCACTACAGTCGTTTTGTGGGGAAGGGGGCAGGGTGCGAGGTCGTCGAGCCCGTTAGCTATCCCCGTCATCTGCACTCTTGCCGACATCATGAAAGAGAGGACGTGGCCGCTGTCCCAGAGATGATTAACTGTTTTGAGGTGTAGCTGTTTATGTATGTGTTGTTGTTGTTGTCGTGTATTAAATATGCCATTAATTGGCATTGACATTGTTAAGAACCTCTTGCGCATTTTTTACTATGAAAAGTATCAGATTGAACAAATATTATTATAATCATTTAAAACACTTTTCAGTATACAATTTGGTACACAACTGGTAGAAAACATTTTCAAAAAAGTAGTTTATTTAATACATTTGTGGGTAATTTCCGGAAAAAATATTTTTGCGACAAATATTGATGTAGCTTTTAGTTACATTGATAATGTGTTCTACTAGTTATGTAAAGAAGAATAAGCTGCATACAACACTAAACACCTTACTTTATTAGCATTATTACTTCCAGAAATATGAGGCGTTTTTGAGAAAACAGGATTATTTCTTGGAACATGCATGCTTTACCCACAAATAACAGTGATTTAGAGGTATGTAATTGCAAATGAAATGAACGGTATGAAAGCAATGCTTTCAAAATAGGGTTGACACATTTTGAATAATAAAATAATATTTTTTTTAAATCCACTTGCCCAGTCTCCCCTTATGCTGAATAAATATTATTATTATTATTTAAATCACAAAAATCAAGCAAGTTCTTATTGCCTCAACTTTGCTTTACAAAAGAAGGTCACTAGTAACCATTATCTCAACTAAAATGTGTCACATTATGACACTGGTGGCATAGTGCTGCTAGTTTTGACATTCCTTAACAATGGCGGTAATTACAAGTCAATTCATTGTATTTTTTTCTGACAGATCTTATATTAGTAGAATGTCATGAGGATGCCTTTATCTTCAAGCGGTCCAAATATCTGCCAGATATATGCATGGTAACTAAGGTAGCTTTGGTAAGAAACATACTAAACTTTGACGGCTGATTTCTCAGTTTGAAGATTTCTACCCCATACATGTTTAGCGAAACGTAGCTTCAGCTAGAATCGAGATATCTGGATGTTTGATGCATCATTTGAAAGCTGAGATGCTGCTCTTTTCAACGATGCTAATAACTCTACATGTTCAAATTGGGACATGTGACTCATTTTGTTACGGTGGGTCACAGTTATGTATATATATATATATATATATATATATATATATATATATATATATATATATATATACATACATACATACATATATATATATATATATATATATATATATATATATATATGGAATCTAAATTGATAATGTAATATATATATGTATGTCATATATATATATAAAATATTTCATTATCAAATTAGATTCCATATATATATATCATATATTTTGTTGAACATGAGATGGTTGACTTGAGTGCTAATGTCCAACATCAAATATTTGGAATTATCAGGCTAAACATTAGTTAAACAATATTACCCGGTAATACTTATATATATATATATATATATATATATATATATATACTTCGCATGCCTGCATCTCATGTCATTGAATTTAATATCCCTACTTAATCTGACTGCCTGGTCTTAATGATATCATAAACTGGTGTGGCGCCTGAGCTAGTTTCAGTACATATCAGTCATAACTGAAACCATGTATGAGTGAGAAAATGGCAGTCCATTTACTTAATACTGTAATCATAGGCATGGAATGCCGAAGAACCCCTACATAGGAGTGACAATCACAATTGGTTACAAGTGCCATAGTAGGGGCGTAATGACCAAGTTCATTAGCCATACACATACATGTACAAACAGAAAGGCTAGGGTACTCGACCCCCCAGCAAAATATTATACATGAAAAATTGGGCTAAACCCCTAACAATGGTAAACTAACAATGGTAACAAATCAAATGCGATTAATGGTAATGGAACACCTAATGAGTAAGGGTGCTGTACATATATACACATGTATAATGAATAAACCTACTGCTGATACATGACATAGTGGGCTAATCACACAAACATTTATAAACAAACCATAATGAATGTATGGTAACCCAATACATAATGGGTAAAGGTGCCATATATACACGCATATAACGAAAAATGCCAACTATTAACACATGACACAGAAAGGCAGGGCCAAACTGCCACACAAATGTACTTCGAAAAGTACCCGCATTAAAAACCCTGCGAACACTACTGAACCCAGGTGGAGGAAAAGGCATAATGTAGTACCCCCGCCTGTGTTGGCGGGGGTACTACTCCTCATGCTTGTGCTCTTTGTAGTCGTTATCTGGCGTTGTCGTCGCACTCAGCAGAAGGGTGAGTGTCTTCTCTGACTGACTCACTTCATTCACTCATATTTCACTGACTGACAAATCATTGGCTCATACTTCACTCACTCACATTTCACTGGCTCACATTTCACTGGCTCACACTTCACTGGCTCATACTTCACTGGCTGAAACTTCACTGCTCCGTACTTCATTGGTTCATACTTCATTGGCTCACACTCCACTGACTCACACTTCACTGCTCACACTTCACTAACTCATACTCCACTGGCTCACACTTCATTGGCTCAGACTTCACTGGCTCAGACTCCACAGGCTCACATTTTGTTGGCTCACACTTCGTTGGCTCACACCTCATTGCTCCTACTGTTGTAGTTCTACATAGAAATGTCTGTTTACACTTGTGAGCTTAAAGTCACATGTACCTATCAACAGTACAAGTTACATCTGGTTTCAGTAAGCTGCAGTTTGACTCTTACAAAATTCATAAAAATTTGTGTGATTAATTTCAAATCTTTGGTTTTTAATGACAAGAAGATGTTATACACTTATTGAACGATACTGGGTTTTATGCATGAGTTGCTTTAGAATGTTGTATTGAGCGAGCTCGTGAGTCCAATACAACATTCTGAAGCAATGAGTGTATAAAACCCATTATTGTTTGACAAGGTATTTATTACAAGGGTTCATAACTAACATTTCAACACATTTAATGCAATGAAATGGTAATTTACTAGCGGTTTTCGTGCTGGTTCAATTAATTCTTTTTATTGCAATGGACGTCACACCATGCAGGACAGCGTATATAACTCTAGACGTCACACCATGCAGGACAGCGTATATAACTCTAGATGTTATGTTATCAGCAGCAACTACAAAAAAGTCATAATAAAACACTTTACAGGCACAGTTCACCTGTTCTTTTCATGTGTCACCAGCAGTCTGTTGACTTCTTGTGTGACTGTTACGGCACTAAACGTGCCATACATTTGATGTGGCAGGAGTAAAGTTATACACTGTTTGTGTTTCTAGATGGCGACGTGGAGTTGGTACAGTCCAGTAGCACTGGGTGAGTGGTAATGTTAACATCTTCATATAAATGAAATGGGCGAGCGACATCTATGGTGATCATTGTTTCTACCGGTTTGATTCAGGATGTCATAGTTAATACAGGGTAAGATTTAGAGGTTGGGGAAACTGTTACTTCTGTTGCCATATCCCAGTGGCTCCCATCTTATTTGATTGCCATATGTGTAAGGAGAAAGAAAATTCCTTATTAGGCTTTCGAATGTGGTTTTAATCGATTCCCTGTGTCAAAAAACTGGATTAGATATGAAATCATGATTATAGCCCTATAATTGATGAAATTGTGACAAAAACTTATGTTTTACTTGAAAATCGCACTTTGCTAGTCTCGTTCACGATAAAGTGGGAATTCACATGGAATCTCACTTCACCTCACTCTGATGATGACTTTCGCTTGTCCATGTTCATGATATAATTCTTAATGATTCTGGTCTGTGGCGTCTGTGAGCCCGGCCCCCTGAGGATTTAGGTGCTACAGAATTATTATGTGTGTGTTGCCAGCAGTCCTGGCGACTACAGTCGGGTGCCTCAATCCGCTCCAGAGAAGATAAATGGCACGAATGATGTGGCCATTGACTCCACAGGTCAGTTGTACACTGAGGGTGCATTATTATTGTCATTCACAAAATAGCTAATATAATAATAATATAATAAATTAGCTAATTCGCTGAAGTGCTAATTACAATTAGCTTATTCAATGAAGTGCTAATAAAAATGACTTCATTCACAGAAGTTCTAATAAAAATTACGTCATTTACAGAAGTCTGACTACCGATTCAAGACGATGTCTTGAGTCACACAACTAAATAAATAGCAGCACAGATTGTTTAACTTAACATTTACACAGAAAACAGTTTTGTTTGCACAGCTCACTGTCTTTAGAAGTATCATACATGTCACAGTCGTGACAATTCTATTTTCTGTGATGATGATAAGATTCATTCATAAGATTCATGTGACGTCCTGTGGCATTGTCATCATTATACATGGCCAAGTGAATGAAATAATTACAAAAAAGCCGGCATCTGTATTTATAACAAGTCTGTATATTTTAATAATTTTTTTTCAATAGTGAAAATTCTATTTTCATAAAATTCATGTGATGTCCTGTGGCATTGTCACCATTATACATGGCCAAGTGACATGAAATAATTACAAAAAGACGGCATCTGTATTTATAACGAGTCTGTATATTTTAATAAATTTTTTATGGATAATGGTGTTGTAACTTAGAGGAAAATTCATAGAAATCACCAACGATTATTTCTGATCTTCTGAGACTGTATGTTCCTTGCTGGTGTAGTCTTGTGACGATCACAGAGAATGTCTTGATGACACAGTAACTGTTCTGTTGACCAGAGCCACCAGAGCCTATGTACCAGAACAGTCCCCTGGTGAGGAGAGCTGCTCCTGAGACGGCTCCTAAGGAGGAACCATTGTATCTTACCATTCTTCAGTCTGGACAGGACCCTAAGGAGGAACCGTTGTATGACAGAATCCTTCAGTCTGGACAGGACAAGGAAGAGCAGCTGTATGCGAATGTGGACACGACAGACCTACCGTAGACACAGGTTTGTACTGTTTTAAAAAATATCACCCTGAATTTTTTTTAACACTGGAGACTGGAGAAGATCATTGATTACCTGTACAGGGGTACCACATACTTTGTTCTATGTATTGTATCACTTGATCACCAGATGGACCCATATAAACAGGATTCCATTATGTATATATATATATATATATATATATATATATATATATATATATATACATATACATACACATACACATACACATACACATACACATACACATACACATACACATAATATTACATTATCAAATTAGATTCCATATATATATATCATATATTTTGTTGAATATGAGATGGTTGACTTGAGTGCTAATGTCCAACATCAAATATTTGGAAATATCAGGCTAAACATTAGTTTAACAAGATTTAACAAGATTTGCCATCCAAGCCAAAGGCCCAGATGGCAAGTGGACAAGGAAGCCATTGGCTTATCGAGAGTCCAACAATGTTCATCTACTTATAACCCACCCTCCTGAGATATGTGTCAACCTTGTTTTTAAACATATTCACGCTGCTAGCAGTTACACAATCTGTAGACAATTTGTTCCATTCATTTATTGTCCTCTGTGAGAACGAGTGCTTCCTGATGTCCAATCTACATTGATCCTTTACTAATTTTACCTCGTCCTCTAGTTCTGCTATCCTTCTTGAGTGAGAAAAACATATTTCTATCAATATTTTCATACCCATTCAATATCTTAAAAACTTCAATCTGATCTCCTCTTAACCTCCTTGTCTCTAGAGTTGTTAAACCACATTCTTTCAGGCGTTCTTCTTAACTAAGGTCTCTCAGTTCTGGAATCATTTTAGTTGCTCTCCTTTGTATGCGTTCAAGCGTATCTATATCCTTCTTACGATATGGTCTCCATGCTTGTATACAGTATTCTAAATGAGGTTTAACTATTGCTTTATAAAGAGGTATAATTAACTTTTTTCCTTTGTATGTTATGTTTCTTCTAATCAATCCAAGAATTTGATTACCCTTTGAAGCTGCAATACCACACTGTTCTGAAACTTTCATATCAGCGCTTATTGTAACTCCTAAGTCCTTTTCTTTTACAGTAGTACCCAGAACAGTATCTCCCATTTTATAGTTTACATTCAAGTTCACATGTCCCGTATGTAGGCATTTACATTTCCCAAAATTGAACAACATCTGCCATTTCACAGACCATTTCGCTAATCTGTCTAGATCGTTTTGTAAATGTTGTTTATCACCATCAGTATTAACCTTTCTAAACAGTTTTGTGTCATCTGCAAATTTCAGTACGTTACTTGTTATACTGTCGTCCAAGTCATTGATATAAATTAAGAATAATATAGGTCCTAATACTGATCCTTGAGGTACCCCACTCAAAGCCGATTTCCAATTTGAAACTTCTCCATCTACTACAACTCGTTGTCTTCTGTCAGTCAGCCATTGTTCTATCCAGTCAGTTATGCTATCCCCGAAACCATGGGCTTTTAATTTAAGTAGTAATCTTTGATGTGGCACTTTGTCAAAAGCTTTCTGAAAATCTAAGTAGATAATATCTACTGGCGATCCCACGTCTATCCACTTAGTGATTTCTTCCAAAATAGATAACATATTTGTTAAGCATGACCTCGCTTTAAGGAATCCATGTTGAGATGAATTTAATAATTTATGCTTAACGAGGAAGTCCACCATATGGTCTTTAATTAACCTTTCTAATAATTTACAAATCACTGACGTTAAACTCACTGGTCTGTAATTCTCTGACTTATTTCTCGAACCCTTTTTAAATAATGGTATGATGTTTGCTTCTTTCCATTCAAACGGAATAACTCCCTCTTTTAATGACAAGTTGAATACTCTTGCAAGTGGTATACTGGTTTGTTCTACTGTTTCCATTAGTAATTTTGGAGGAATCCCATTCACTCCCGGTGATTTGTTATCCTTCATTGCCTTTATTTTCTTAGCTACCAATTCTGGAGTTACAACTAACGGACCTAAATAGTCAGATTTAGCCCCCTGAAATTTAGCATCAGCAACTGGTAATGAACTAATATCTTCTTTGGTAAACACTGAACTGAAGTAACCATTTAGGTCTTCCGCCATTAAAAACCCCTGTGATATTATATTTCCAGCACTGTCTTCTAGAGGTCCAACCTTGTCTTGTACGTTTTGTTTACTCTTGACATATGCATAACAACTCTTGCTGTCATTTTTTATGTTACATGCTAGTTTTTGCTCATAGCTTCTTTTAGATTGTCTGATTTCAGTTGTAGCTGCATTAAGTGCCTCTTTGTAATTTGCATAGTCTTCTTCGTTTCTGGTACGCCTATAAACCCTCCACATAGTTTGTTTTAGCATTATTTTTCTAATAGCCTCTTTTGACAAGTGTTTCTTTCTACACCGTTTTCCTTGTTTTTGGAAGGAAACAAATTTATCGATGATACTCTCAATTTCATATTTTAGAATATTCCAACATTCAATTGCGGTCTTATTCATCAGCATGTTATTCCAATCTAGCTTTGCTAAGTATTTTCTCATATCTTTGTAGTTACCTTTGTGGAAGTTTCTCTTGTACGTTTTCTTATTTTTACTTTCTGATTTTACATTGATGTCAAAATGTATTTGATTATGGTCACTATTACCCAATGGTTCAAATATTTTTACATTGTCCACTAATTCTTTTTTTGATGACAAAACTATATCTAATACATTTTCTCCCCTGGTTGGTTCTAGTACGTGCTGAGTAAGAAAGCTATCCTGGATTAAAAATAGAAATTGTTGGTCCTCAATCCCTGTGCTCTCTAGAGAATTCCATTGTATGTGTCCATGGTTAAAATCTCCTATTATGATACATTCCCCTTTACTAACTTCCTTTATAGCGTTTTTATTTTTGTGTTGTCCTCTTCGTTTATGTTTGGACTTCGGTAAACTAATCCAATAGTTAATTTTGAATTTCCTGAAACAATTTTGCACCAAACAGCTTCATCGCAATCTGCTTCCCTTTCTAGTTTTATTTCATAAGCCTGAATAGATTCTTTAACATATAAAATAACTCCCCCACCCCTTCTTCCTATTCGATCTTTCCTAAACATTACATATCCTGTCAGTCCTAATTCAGCATCTGTTATATCTATGTTGGCCCATGATCCAGTTATACCAATTATGTGAGGATCAATATCTTCTACCATAATGTTTAATTCGTTTTTCTTATTTACTATGCTCCTTGCATTTAAACATACGCATCTATAACCTTTTTCAGAGATGTTTTTCGGTTGATTTGATATTGGTTTATCTGTGCTAGTGGCCTCTTGTTCTGCTTGAGACACCTCTAGGTAACCCCCCTGCACTTCTAGTTTAAACAATGTTTACTTCCAAAAATATTTGTCATTGTACCCAAGTCACTATCTACTGCTGCTGAAAGTTTGTCCGCGAATACTGCCGCCCCCTTTCCACTTAGATGAAGCCCATCCTTCATGTACATATCAGCCCTCCCAACAAAACTTCCCCATAAATCCACAAATCCAACTTCCTCTTCCCTACATAGCTTCTGGACTAACATGTTAATTGCCATCCCCCGACAATTTCGATATTTGTGACCCCTCCTGCCCATTACAGGTAAAATCCCTGACAGTATTACCTGCTCAACCCGCGTCTGTTTTAGTGTTCTGACCAACTGCCTATATTTCCTAACTATGGCAGTTGTACCCTCCCTCTCTACGTTATTTGTCCCTACGTGTACTAAAACAGATCCACCCTTACCCGAGCCTACGATGTTTTTTACCCTCTCAGTTATCGCCTCTATTTTGGCTCCAGGCAAGCAGACCACCACATCATCTCCTTTGTTTAAGACTCTGTTGGTCTTCCTAACTATCGAATTCCCCACAAACACCCTCGCTCTCTTCCTCACCCCCTCTATCACAGCTGCAGAATAACACTTCCGTTTGATCCCCTCCATCACATTCTGTCCTGACCCCTTCCCTCCTGTCTCCTTCGCTCCTGTCTCCCCCACTTCCCACTCCTTTGCTCTTGTCTCTCCCACTCCCCTCTCCTTCACTCCGGTTGTTTTCCCTCCCGTCTCCCCCACTCCATTCTCCTTCCCTCCTGTCTCCCCTACTCCCCTCTCCTTCACTCCGGTTGTCTTCCCTCCCGTTCCTTTCCTTCCCGTCTCCTTACTTCCTGTCTCCCTACGACCTGTCACCTTCCCTCCTCTCAGCTTCCTCCCAGGCTGCGGTGAGCTCTCCCTAGCATCTCTTGTGTCTTTCCCCACTTTATCATCTACTGTTTCCCCACCGGAACTACTGGCACAACCCCCCTGTTCCCTTCCCACCATTGCCACAACGAGCAGCCTCAGCTCTTCCAACTCCACCTCTAGTTCCTTCATCTTCATACATCCCCTACACTCAAAACTAAAACTATCTGCCTGGACCTCAGCCCAGGACTTCTCGCACCCAGACTTGACGAAGTCCACCCAGTTACTGCAACTGCCACAAATTAAGTGCCTTGTGGCCTTTAACTGCAGTTTGCACGGCGCCATCATACAATTTAGTTTTAATTTGTTTGCTACGTTAGCCTTGAATAAGGCTGTTTTTGTGATCAAAAGAACACTTTAGGCTAACATACTTGCTAACTGTGTCTTCTATTAACCTCGCATGAGAAAAAAAAACCTGCCACCTAGCGAATACGGAGAACACTGTGTAACAAAACAACGAAGTCAGTGTGTACTAATTTACGCTAAAATCCTGCTGTTAATTCCTTTTTACCGAAAATGTTTACTAGCACTATGTCAGATATTACCTTATGTATGTAATTTAAGTAAATAAATCACTTTATCTTATATATATATATTAGCCAATGTAAACGATAGCTCGATGTACGAGTTGAATTCACGACCTGTAAACAAACTCCCTTTTATCACTCGTTGAGTTTGAATCCGGGAAAAAATACTACCTCTGTTAACAAAAACGGTTTATTAATATATGTCTACAAGAAGTTGGTGAACAATATATGTATAATAGTAATACTTATTCTAACCAATATTCCAATGTTACTGACTATTCACTATGCTATCTCAATTTTTGAATGGTAAACAACCCTATTAACGCTTGCTGAATTCCCTGACAGAGTCCGAAACTAACTTACTCTAAAATACTCCCTCTGACTAATAATTAACAAAACCTGTTTCCTAATATATGTCTACAATACGTTTGTGTATTATATATATGCAATAGTAATACTTATTCTATTTGATATACCGCGTTTTTCTGTAAATGATCTACACCAAATTCAATCGCTGCACCAAGTTAAACAATATTACCCGGTAATACTTCATAACTTCATATATATATATATATATATATATATATATTTCGCATGCCTGCATCTCATGTCATTGAATTTAATGTCCCTACTTAATCTGACTGCCTGGTCTTAATGATATCATAAACTGGTGTGGAGCCTGAGCTACTTTCTGTACATATCAGTCATAACTGAAAACATGTATGAGTGAGAAAATGGCAATCCATTTATTTAATACGTTAATCATAGGCATGGAATGCCGAAGAACCCCTACATAGGAGTGACAATCACAATTGGTTACAAGTGCCATAGTAGGGGCGTAATTACCAAGTTGATTAGCCATACATATACATGTACAAACAGAAAGGCTGGGGTACTCGATCGCCCAGCAAAATATTGTACATGAAAAATTGGGCTAAACCCCTAACAATGGTAAACTAACAATGGTAACAAATCAAATGCGATTAATGGTAACTCAACACCTAATGAGTAAGGGTGCTGTACATATATACACATATATAATGAATAAACCTACTGCTGATACATGACATAGTGGGCTAATCACACAAACATTTATAAACAAACCATAATGAATGTATGGTAACCCAATACATAATGGGTAAAGGTGCCATATATACACGCATATAACGAAAAATGCCAACTATTAACACATGACGCAGAAAAGCAGGACCAAACTGCCACACAAATATACTTCGAAAAGTACCCGCACTAAAAACCCTGCGTACACTACTGAACATTCAGTGGAGAAAAAAACATAATGCAAAACCTCGTGTACCAAACTACTAGAGGGAAAGCGTCAAAAATAACTTTGTGAACTACCTTTCTGTGACCAATGTTTCGCAATGTACCTACACATTGTGCACGAGCTGATCTATTGGACCCCCACCGTTAACACACTATTAGGGAGGGTGGGTGGGATTTTTGAGCAGAGCGTAAACGCAATGTTGCTTACTGTACAAGACAGAAGCGGCAACTGCAAATACTTCTCGTCCAGCACAAAGTTGCCCTCTGCCAATCAACTGTCATCACGGGCCATATGCAAAATATATATACATATATAATGTATATATATATATATATATATATATATATATATATATATATATATATATATATATATGTAATATAAATATATATATAAAAATAAGTGAACTAACTGTGTTGACGTGTTAGGCAATGTTGTCAGAGTAGCCCAGTAAGGCGAGGGAGGGTTTAGTAATGACTACACACATTCATTGTTAGAGAACTGAGAAATTGTGTCTGTGTTGACAGCCAGTCAAAGAAGAAGGGATGATCTATGCTGACCTCGCATTTGGCTCGCCTCGCAGCAGTCAACCAATCGTTGTCCACCAGGCAGACAACTCGGTCGAATACACCACAATCGACTTCACAAATAAGCATACGTGACCATGTGACACATGCTTGGAGTTAACATAACCATGTGACGTCTGCTTGGAGTCACCATGACCATGTGATGTCTGCATGACATAACCATGTGATGTTTGAGTCTGAGATGGTGCATACTATGGAGAGCCGATCCGCCCCACGTCTTTGTCATGTATTCACGCTTGTGCATTTGTTTCAGCAGTAAGTCAGACAACAATGTCACTGTATCATATTTTGAGCTAAAGCAGTTTTTACGTGAAGCCAGTTTATCTCTGCTGATTTCTCAGATCTTTGAACTAAACATCTCATCAGCAGTGGTCACTATTACCCCTGTAATAAAATGCTATCAGTGGATACATTGTAATCAGTGTTTCTTTATATTGTGTTATTTTGATATCACAATATTAAATTAATTATGCTTTATAATATTTTGGTAATATAACACTATTGTATGTGTTACCTATACTGACAAACAAAGACACTGCAGGATTTCCTTTTTGCAAACAAGTTTTTGTTAATTCATAAACTTATTTATAAATGTATTTCCAGAAAAGTATTTACACTAGATATATTCACTAGCATAATTTTTTACAGAGCTAGCTCATGGTTATAACAGACATGTACGATGTAATCTACATGTACAAATAGGCAAAATGGCGTAATACTAATATCTAAATGGTGGCTTTTAATAATAATTTCTATTTTTTATTTTCATGTTATAATTTCAAGTTATATATATTCCAATTTATAATGAAGATTATTGTTATACCAGCAACCAGTATATTATACAGGTGTCAGCATACATTGCAACCAGTATATCATACAGGTGTCGGTATTCATTGCAACTGGTATATTATACAGGTGTCTGCATATATTAGGTGTCTGCATATATTACATTGCAACCAACCAGCATATTATACAGGTGTCGGTATACATTGCAACCAGTATATTATAGGTGCCCAATGTCTAACAACTATTGTGATGAAAGTATTTAAGACATAACATAGTTGTAAATGAATGTTCTTTCCGAATGTTGGTTCATGGAAAACATATTTGATGGAATTCTGCGATTCTTATAGGGTTTATGACATTTATTATACGTAATTAAATATTGAACACTTAACATGCATGATTAAAATGGGGGTATCCCAAAACATGCAAAGAAATCCTGGACAATATGTTTTAAATCTCGATATGGTTGGGTGTTTTAAGTCAAGACTGTTTCTTTTTCAATTTGTTACTTATTTATTTTGTTAATGTTGCTGTAGCTTTCATATGTTGCACTAATATTTCATGCACTGTGAACATATGGTGCATACTTCATGCACTGTGAGTATATTTGCATTAATACTTGCAATGTGAGCATATAGTGTACTAATGCTTCATGCACTGTGAGTGTATGAAGTCTGCTGTAATAATTGACATGGGAGATTTTAAAAGTATTCAGATATGAATACTTGGCAAAACTGTGATAGTAATCAGATATGATTCATATGAATACTTGGTGGTATTAGTATACGTGTGAACTCATATAGAAATATTCGGTGGTCCAGGTTTGCTATACCTCCTGTACTCTATTATTGTGGTATGTTTTATATATTTGTTCGCGATGAGCTTTCTGTGTGACATGTATATAATCATTATTTTTAATTGCATACCAAAGGGTACAAATGCTATGCCAGATGTAATAGTAGTGATTAGATGTTTTACAAAAAGATGTATAATGATTTAATCACTACCTTTAGTTGACAACTTAGATATTGTCCAAGGCTAGGTGAATTTATATACAGTATTTACATGCAGTTGTGTTAGTTGTAGTTTATTACATTTTACACTATTACAGTTACCAGTCATCAGGCAGTCAGCCACACATTGCTGGTAGTGTGTGTAGTCCTGTGGCAGTCAGCCACACATTGCTGGTAGTGTGTGTAGTCCTGTGGCAGTCAGCCACACATTGCTGGTAGTGTGTGTAGTCCTGTGGCATTGTGTACTGCTGACTTACCAGAAATGTGCCATTCTGATTGTATATTTGGAAGGATTGTATGCTAATATAACATAAGTGTTGTACAAGAAAGAACTTTTGTATTATTATAGTATTATTACATGTGGCATTAATAATAAAAGTTGCTTGAATAATGATGACTGATTTATGAAATTGTAGATGGAATACGTTCTTGTTTACTAATCAGGAAAGCATTTACGGGCGATTTCACGGGAAAGGTTGCAAAATAGTCTCACCAGGGTAAAAAAATTAAATGCATTAATGATGGGTTGAAACTTAAACACTTGCACATTTTTTATCATGTGGGATTCTTTCAGAGATAGTCATAAATGTTGAACAAAAAGTGAACAACCGTTTTGCTTATTCTACATCACAGAGATGCCTCTAAATGCTCCCAAATGATAATACTATTACTTCCTCTGGTATTGGTACACTTGAGCTGCACAGATAGCTCATCATGGGGAATTTATTTGAACAAATGCTACTTTTTCCAACCACATTTCTTGCTCTGATGGCTTTCATTAGCATTCTATTAAAAACTACAGTGTCTACTTATCACCAACACACATTTCTACAAACCACAGGTATGGTAGAACAACTGTCACATGTGTAGTCAGTTTCTCGTACTGTTGGTCCAAGTCTCTCTCCTTGTCTTCATTCTCGCTGTCTTTCAGGTGAGTCATTGTCACCGGCTGGTTAATTGTCATCCATCTATATTCTGTAATTATGTCCATATGTATAGGAATTTCATATATGCACTATCCATATAGTATGAAATAATCACTAAACAAAATTAAAGCTTTCACTTCACATCAAGTGAATTTGAAAGTGTTGATGCTCATTTAATATTAATATTTACATGAATGCATTTACTGGTAACCCTGTGTAAGACAATAGACATGCTGACAACTGTGTGCAAGGAGTACTTCATATGAGACCAGTCTTACTATATGTAAATGGTCATAATCCAAGTCTCTATTAGAGTCTGATAATTGCTACAAACATATGCTTTAAAGGTCACATGAACAGCAAATGTATACTTTAATCAGGTAAATAACTTGCTAACTTGATTCTATTAAGATAGGCTTAACACCCGACAGGTTACTTGTATCCTATGTGTGCACACAGTTTACTTGTATCATATGTGTACACACAGGTTACTTGTATCCTATGTGTGCACACAGTTTACTTGTATCATGTGTGCACACAGTTTACTTGTATCATATGTGTGCACACAGTTTACTTGTATCCTATGTGTGCACACAGTTTACTTGTATCATATGTGTGCACACAGTTTACTTGTATCATGTGTGCACACAGTTTACTTGTATCCTATGTGTACACACAGGTTACTTGTATCCTATGTGTGCACACAGTTTACTTGTATCCTATGTGTGCACACAGTTTACTTGTATCATATGTGTGCACACAGGTTACTTGTATCATGTGTGCACACAGTTTACTTGTATCCTATGTGTACACACAGGTTACTTGTATCCTATGTATGCACACAGTTTGATGTGTACAACTGTCTATCTAATTCACTCTATTTTAACTAAGCATTCAAAAAACATGCAAGTACACATGTAATTATTTTGTGAATACATTCAGGATTACATGTAATATGTCATTGGTGTTTGTATGTATTAAACTGAGAATATACCATGTTCTTCTTAAGGAGGTGTTTATTTTCAGGTTCTGTTTCAAGGCCCCCTCATCCTTGTTATCCTCCTCACCCTGATGCAGGGGTTGACAGGCATGGCCCTTTGTGCGTATACTTGGGGTAATCCACACTATCATCTTTCTAAGCATGCATGCAATTTGTATTTATTACTGGCATTTTTCTCTTAATACTATGGAGTTAGTGTGGTATATTATATTTCAGAGGTATACCCCAACAGATAAGACACAAGATACAATACTGTCAACACACTTATTCATAAACATACTGTGTAATTATACTTTAGAGTTACAAAATGTGATAGTTTTTATTGTGAAACCATGTTATATTATATAAACTACATTTATTTTAATATTTTGACTGCCCAAAACATGTGAATGAATCACAATGTTTCATATAATTCAAACTTTATCTGTTTAATTGGAATGTTTTGACTCGAATATCATGTTTACATTGCTTGCTGAATGGCAAGGTCGATGTTCATAAACAGATAATGGTCAAAGTATATTTTAAAAATTTGGTGCAATAAAACACATCTGCATTATCAAGATATAATAGAATAGATGGATAGATAGACTAAATATAGTTTGTACTGTATAACATGATCAAGATATAATAGAATAGATAGATAGATAGAATATATTTATTTTATACTTTTCACCATGATCAAGATATAATAGAATAGATAGGTAGATAGACTAAATATAGTTTATACTGTATAACATGATCAAGATATAATAGAATAGATGGATAGACAGACTAAAGATAGGGTAGACAGACTAAATATAGTTTGTACTGTATAACATGATCAATATATAATAGAATAGATAGATAGATAGAATATATTTATTTTATACTTTTCACCATGATCAAGATATAATAGAATAGATAGGTAGATAGACTAAATATAGTTTATACTGTATAACATGATCAAGATATAATAGAATAGATGGATAGACAGACTAAAGATAGGGTAGACAGACTAAATATAGTTTGTACTGTATAACATTATCAATATATAATAGAATAGATAGATAGACTACATGTAGTTTATACTGTATAACATGGTATAATAGAATATATAGATAGATAGAATATATATAGTTTATATTGTACAACATGATCAAGATATAATATAATAGATAAATAAACTAAATGTAGTTTATACTGTGTAACATGATCAATATATAATATATGGATATATATAATATATATAGTTTATACTGTATTACATGATCAATATATAATATAATAGATACATAGATAGACTAAATATATTTTATACTGTATAACATGATCAAGATATAATAAAATAGATAGACTATATATTGTTTACACTGTATAACATGATCAAGATATAATAGAATAGATAGATAGACTAAATATAGTTTATGCTGTATAATATGATCAAGGTATAATATGATAGATATAATAGATATAGCTTATACTGTATAACATGATCAAGATAATTATAATATAATAGATGAATAAATATAATAGATATAGTTTATACTGTATATATAGATAGATAGAATATATATAGTTTATATTGTACAACATGATCAAGATATAATAAAATAGATAGGTAAACTAAATATAGTTTATATTGTATAACATGATCAAGATAATAGAATAGGTGAATAGATAGAATAGATATAGTTTATACTGTATAACATGATCACGATATAATAGAATAGATAGATAGATAAACTAAATATAGTTTATGCTGTATAACATGATCATGATATAGTAGAATAGATAGAATAGATATAGTTTATACTGTAGAACATGATCTAGATATAATAGAATAGATAGATAGATAGACTAAATAAAGTTTATACTGTACAACATGATCAAGATATAATAGAATAGATAGATAGATAGACTAAATAAAGTTTATACTGTACAACATGATCAAGATATAATAGAATAGATAGGTACTCATTTATACAGCTGAGTGAACTGTGGCAACGTGGGGTGATCAAACTTGCCAAAGGTTCGAAGCGACCGCAGTGGGATTTGAAACCGGGTTCTCTCCGTTGAGAGTCCGGCCTTCTAACCGGTATGCCACCGCGCCCCGGTTTTATGCTGTATAACATGTTCAAGATATAATATAATAGATGAATTAATAGAACAGATATAGTTTATACTGTATAACATGATGGTTATGATAAAACTGACTGATTAAGACTTTGTACCTTTTATGTGCAACTTTAATATGACTGTCATCTCACTTTCTGTTCACAGGTTTACTCATATCGAGTATTTGTGAGACAGAGATGTCAGCCATCCAGTGTGCCCTCGGCTCTGTGTACCCTAACATGCTGCTCAGTGGTAAGTGTATTCTTTCACAATTGGCACACGTTTTATGGGCATTCAGATAGTTTTAAAAGTACCTCCTCAGTCCAGTGTTATCACTTGTCTCATTTCAGACTCATTTCACAAAAAGTCTAACCTATCTAATATCCACTATGACATGCTGGCTCATTTGTAAAAAAAATTTAGTGTTTGTGAATTCATCAAATAAACTGTTAAATTAATTTTTACTATGTATGCATATTTTTATTCACATACTACAGATTTGAATATCAATGAATCTGATTTGTGAAGGGTTAAATCAATAGGGGTGGGTGTCTTAAATGATGAAATAAAATGACAAGCCACATAAAGAAGCTGGGAAGGACTGGTAGAGGACTACAACAGGAGAGTGTGAGAAAACCTCATCCAAGAAATCATACACAGCTTCATTCATCTAGTTCAGTTCTGCTTTTTGTTTCAAGAGTTAAAGCTAACATTGGAACTATGGCTTTCTCAGTTGCTTATTTTGTTACCTTGTTTACCCTGCTTCCTCGTGGGTGACGTTATGAATTTTAACAGCTTGCGTTCGCTGTGAAAGTTATGACTGTATCCAGTGGTATGCGTTGTCACGTATGCCAATTTCGTGCAGTTTGTCTAGAAGCAGACAGTGATTGACAGTATTGAAGGCAGCACTGAGATCGAGCAACACCAATATCATGGTATTCCGATTGTCGACCGAATGTAGAATGTCGTCTTGTATACGAACGAGGGCTGTTTCACAGCTGTGAGCAGGACGATACGCACTCTGAAAAACATCGAAGAGGTCATTCGAGTCCATGTAATGCCGGATTTGCGATGCTACATACTTCTCGAGGAGTTTTGATATGAAACTCGGGTTGGATATTGGTTGGTAGTTATTTCAGGGTCAAGATCACTCTTCTTTAACAATGGTGTCACGATGGCATGTTTCATAACAGCTGGCATTGTTGAGGACTCGATCGACAGGTTCACAATACGTGTTAACACTGGTGCGAGCAATGTTCGATTTAAGCAGGGTTGCAGAAATGATGTCGATGTCAGTTGAAAGTTCGAAAGTTCGAAGTCACAAAGGGGATCCACAACACAACAGTCATTATCATCTGCGAACACCGACAGCTGGTGCTGCGTACTTATAGTCGCCAGATGTACATGGATATCAGTGATCTTGTCAGCGAAGTGTGTGACAAAACAATCAGCCAATGCGCATGGACCATCATCACTTTTCATGAAACGAAGTTTTACTGGAGCAACACATCAGGTCGTTCGTGATGCGGTACATCTCTTTGTTATTACAGGCTGACGATTTAATCTCGGTACAGTAATACGCAGATTTGGCCAAAGCGACGCTTTGCTTGAAAGCATCTGCAAGTCCGTGTAAATTTCACGATGAACAGTGAGTCGTGTGTGACGCCATTTGCGTTCGGCTCGTCTAACCTGCTGTCTCATCCTCTGCAAGTCATCGGTTCTCCACAGTTGCCTGGGACGCACATTTATCGTTCATCGGATAACGGGTGCATGCTTGTCGATTATGGTCAAAAGTTTGAGACATGTACTGTTCACATAAACTGTCAATGTCATCGGCAGGAGAGGTGACCAGCGGCGAATCGATCAGGTCGCACGTGAACTGCTTCATGTCGATTGAGGCATATTTACGGTAGAATATCTCTTTTTGCACTGATCGAGGTTTAGATGAAACGAGCTTGCACATAATGACGTGGTGGTCTGTCAGCAGTGACTCTACCGACACGTCTGTTAGCACAGAGCCTGTCACCGGTGAGATCACCAGATCAAGAATGTTACCTCGGCAGTGCGTTGACGATGTCACGAGTTGTTGCAGATTAATGTCATTGAGAATTGCAGCCAAGTCACGTGCGTCCTTGTCGTCACCATTTCCGTAGTGAACATTGAAATCACCAAGTATGATAAGTCCAGTTACCAACAAGACGCGGCTGCTTATTACGCAGCGATCTAACATTCAACAGCCCGAGCGTAGCTGCAGTACAGCTGTCAAGCGCACTGACCGGGGTGATCAGCTGAATGAGATTCGTGCTGTCAACACCCTTTTGTTTATTTGTAATTGCTTGGCTAGTGGGTGGCCGATGTCCGATCACTGGTTGAATGATTTGCTCTTTCCGAACACCACCTCGGCAGCCGTGTCTAGTTAGTAACTTTGTGGCAATGCCGAGTTCAGTCGCTGTCATCCATGCTTCGGCATTCAGGCGTGACGCATTGGAAAGTTCAAGTAGCTGACAGGCAGTGTACCTGTACGGCGGCATGATTACGCAACATGGGTCAACTGCGGCCTGAATGACAAGCAGGAATGTTCATGTATGGTCAGGTGACTGAACCCACAGTGAAACAAAAGTTTTTAAAAGTCAATTAAAGCACACACATACGGCGGACTTTTGCAGGATGCGACTTCCTTGTATATCCCAGATATGTTGACGAATGTACACAGTAAAACTCGGTGAGGTAGAATAAATAAAACATATAAAAATGAGGCAAAATGTCGACAACTGTTTGCATGCAGCCAGCTAGGCGCAAATCACATGACATTAAAAAAAAATTATGCCCCTCTTGGGTTCCGAGGATTTGGGTGCAAACAAAGTTTTCTTTATTATTATTGTCAACAAATAAATGTCTTCAGAACTCAATCAAATAAATAACACTGCCTTAGGGCGAACAGAATGTAATGTAGGTGGGCTGGGAGAAACTAAATATACAATGGAAACATTCATGAAGGAAAGCAATGATAGCAGGGGGCATAACAAGGACATCTGGGTTCAAGGCAGGGAAAGAATGGAACATGAAGGCAGGGCCACTGATGGGAGAAGAAACATTTTCCTGGTGTGGCTTCTCTCTAGCATCCTGTAAGAACTGACCTGTTGTCGTTTGACCGCAGGAATCATCTGGCCAATAGAGTCCATGCCCCTGTGGCTGCGGTACATTGGCTACTGCCTGCCCATGACCTTTGCTGCCGAGGCTCTGAGGAGCATACTGGCAAGGGGTGAGTATAGCAATGTTTACCTTCTTTGATGTGGGACTCAGCTACTGCTATTGGTTAAATTAATGCAGGCAGTGGCAGTTTAATAGATGCTACCTGGAATAACCAGTGGCTCCTCTAGTGCATAATGTAACACTAACATAAAGATGAAATCGTGTGTATTTTTTACGAATGTACAACATAAACTTCGTGTGAATCTTTTGCCGTGCGATGAAAAATCGCATATCTAGGCCAATGCATGCTCAGTCACATTCGAAGTTATTCAAACATCAGATCAGCCATTCCGTTGCCAACATTGTGATTTCTGTTAAATATCAGTAAATGTTAATGTTGGTATGCTGTATTCTTTGCTGAAACTAATTCTTTCCAACTCTCTAATTTGGAATACAGGTTGCACTTCCATTGACAAATGATCCTGCAATGCATTCCGTTTATGCACATGTGCCATCTAACGATCAAAACCATGACATTTCAAGTAGCAACTATTAATTAATTTCCAATACTTTTCCTGGAAACTGACCCTGGCTAGGTACTCCGACACTCGTCCAATACTTAATCTCATTGAACTGTCGTCTTGACAACCATAATTTTGCCAGTACATGTTTTATGTGACAGGCAAGTTTTAAGCGAACAACTGGTAGAATTGTTCAGTGTATGTTACAGCAGTGTTATATCGTGTGACCTCGCAGGTTGGGACCTCACCTTCATGCCCGTGTGGAGAGGCTTCCTCATGACATTGGGCTGGGGCAGTCTCCTCCTGGTGCTCTCTGGGATCATGTTGAAGGTGCGCGTACATGCATGACCTGCGCGTGCACATGTGACCTGTGGTGTGTACATGCATGACTTGGCCCAAGACGACGCTGTCAAATGTTTCTTGCTTCTTCAGAGTCAGTTATTCTCGGGACATGTATTAATTTTATGATTCTGGGTCATAAAAATGATTTGGTTTTCAAAGCAGTATTTGCAACTTTTAGAACATTTAAGTAACATTTTTCACCAGAGATAACTTACACCTCGATGTTAATTTGCAGCTGCATACTTCTAGACCTATGTTCTCCACTCCCTTCCCACTCCCCTCAAACTCCCCTCCCACTCCCCTTAAACTCCCCTCCCACTCCCCTCAAACTCCCCTCCCACTCCTCTCAAACTCCCCTCCCACTCCCCTCAAACTCCCCTCCCACTCCTCTCAAACTCCACTCCCCTCCAACTCCCCTCCCACTCCCCTCAAACTCCCCTCCCACTTCCTCTCAAACTCCCTTCCCACTCCTCTCAAACTCCCCTCCCACTCCCCTCAGACTCCCCTCCCACATCCCTCAAACTCCCCTCCCACTCCCCTCCCACTCCCCTCAAACTCCCCTCCCACTCCCCTCAAACTCCCCTCCCACTCCTCTCAAACTCCCTTCCCACTCCTCTCAAACTCCCCTCCCACTCCCCTCAAACTCCCCTCCCACTCCCCTCAAACTCCCCTCCCACTCCCCTCAAACTCCCCTCCCACTCCTCTCAAACTCCCCTCAAACTCCCCTCCCACTCCCCTCAAACTCCCCTCCCACTCCCCTCAAACTCCCCTCCCACCCCCCTCAAATTTCCCTCCCACTCCTCTCAAACTCCCCTTTCACACCAACCTCCTCCCTCAGCTCCTCCATTCTCCGCTTGTCTATACTTTTCGTGATCATATAAGAATGCAGCAAAAATGTTCTGACTGATTTATTGTATATCATCACATGTACCGATGTAGGAAATCAATGCTTGTATTAAACAAAGAGACATGTTGTCAGTATTCATGTGAAAGCATGCACTTAATTATTGTCTATTAGAATTTCGTTTTGTATTGTAACAATTAGGAAATAATAAAATATGAATTGTTGTTAACTGTTATTAAGTCATTTGTAATTCATTTCTTAGACATAACCACGTACATGCCAATCCTTACCTGTAACACTGGTAATAGGAATCAGTAAGAGTTTTTACCTGATAATCTCTTATTCTGACACTGCACATACATAGGGCCAGGGTTGAAAAAACTCCTCTCAAACTCCCCTCCCACTCCCCTCCCACTCCTCTCAAACTCCACTCCCCTCACATTCCTCTCAATCTCCCCTCCCATTCCCCTCAAACTCCCCTCCCACTCCTCTCAAACTCCCTTCCCACTCCTCTCAAACTCCCCTCCCACTCCCCTCAAACTCCCCTCCCACTCCCCTCAAACTCCCCTCCCACTCCCCTCAAACTCCCCTCCCACTCCTCTCAAACTCCCCTCAAACTCCCCTCCCACTCCCCTCAAACTCCCCTCCCACTCCCCTCAAACTCCCCTCCCACCCCCCTCAAATTTCCCTCCCACTCCTCTCAAACTCCCCTTTCACACCAACCTCCTCCCTCAGCTCCTCCATTCTCCGCTTGTCTATACTTTTCGTGATCATATAAGAATGCAGCAAAAATGTTCTGACTGATTTATTGTATATCATCACATGTACCGATGTAGGAAATCAATGCTTGTATTAAACAAAGAGACATGTTGTCAGTATTCATGTGAAAGCATGCACTTAATTATTGTCTATTAGAATTTCGTTTTGTATTGTAACAATTAGGAAATAATAAAATATGAATTGTTGTTAACTGTTATTAAGTCATTTGTAATTCATTTCTTAGACATAACCACGTACATGCCAATCCTTACCTGTAACACTGGTAATAGGAATCAGTAAGAGTTTTTACCTGATAATCTCTTATTCTGACACTGCACATACATAGGGCCAGGGTTGAAAAAACTCCTCTCAAACTCCCCTCCCACTCCCCTCCCACTCCCCTCCCACTCCTCTCAAACTCCACTCCCCTCACACTCCTCTCAAACTCCCCTCCCATTCCCCTCAAACTCCCCTCCCACTCCTCTCAAACTCCCTTCCCACTCCTCTCAAACTCCCCTCCCACTCCCCTCAAACTCCCCTCCCACTCCCCTCAAACTCCCCTCCCACTCCCCTCAAACTCCCCTCCCACTCCTCTCAAACTCCCCTCAAACTCCCCTCCCACTCCCCTCAAACTCCCCTCCCACTCCCCTCAAACTCCCCTCCCACCCCCCTCAAATTTCCCTCCCACTCCTCTCAAACTCCCCTTTCACACCAACCTCCTCCCTCAGCTCCTCCATTCTCCGCTTGTCTATACTTTTCGTGATCATATAAGAATGCAGCAAAAATGTTCTGACTGATTTATTGTATATCATCACATGTACCGATGTAGGAAATCAATGCTTGTATTAAACAAAGAGACATGTTGTCAGTATTCATGTGAAAGCATGCACTTAATTATTGTCTATTAGAATTTCGTTTTGTATTGTAACAATTAGGAAATAATAAAATATGAATTGTTGTTAACTGTTATTAAGTCATTTGTAATTCATTTCTTAGACATAACCACGTACATGCCAATCCTTACCTGTAACACTGGTAATAGGAATCAGTAAGAGTTTTTACCTGATAATCTCTTATTCTGACACTGCACATACATAGGGCCAGGGTTGAAAAAAATCATGATTTTTATTAAAAAAATATAAAAATAGGATTTTATTTATTTAAATCGGGTTTATTTGATTTTTTTATTTATTTATTTTTTTAAATCTGGTAAATAGATATTTATATAGATGTTTAAATTTGTAAACTCTTTCAAACATGTTATATTCAAATCGATTTTGGTTCTTGTCTTAACAGAGGGTACATGATTTTTGCTTATATAAAGACATTAGACAATGTCCACAAGGCCTCACCCCCTGTAGTTGCATAACCTGTCTTGGAAAGGAAAGCATGCTGTGTGTCTGTGGCTGTAGCAGTTGTAATTATTGTTTGCCTATAGGGTGGATTAGCACCTGTCCAGGGCTCTGTGTACTCTAAGGGTCTCTAACCAGAATACAAACTGGTACAGTATTAAACAACTGAGTCAACATACTGAATTGGTAACAACTAGCACAAGCTATAAGTGGACTTTAACTCAGGGCTTCTGTGTTGAAAAGATACTTCCTCTGGAAGACAAGTTTGTGTGGCTTCACTACATTCAGAAAGGGAATAGCTCAAACATACACAATGTCATAAAATATTTGACTATCAGGCTATCTGGTGACAATACAGCTACACAAGTGTGCGCACTTTGTGTTTTGTATTAAAAACATGCAAAACTTTGTTGATCTCGATGCTTGTAAACAATTATTTGTGTTAAATTCATTTAAATCAGCGATTAAAAAAACCGGAAGTCAAAAAAATCAAAAAAATCATAAATCAATGATTTTTTTTAAATTTTTGGAGCAATTTAAATCATGATTTAAACCAATGATTTAAATCAAATGATTTAAATCAAACAACCCTGCATAGGCCATATCCCATAATGAGAAAGAGCCTTGTTAAGAATGCACAAAACCATAAGGAATGCCCATAAGACTGTTAAATTTAAGAAAATCTGTAAGAATTACGAGTAATGAGTTGGAATGGATGTAAGTCACGTAACCGTGACAGTCTTTGCTGTGTGATGTAGCCATACATATGTGGGGGTCTGACTGTCTGCTGGCTTGTCTGGAATGATTAATAATGGCACCAATAAGAAAACCAGCACATGGTCCGCGCTCCTGTTTATTAGTCAGGTGACATAAGTAGGGTTCAGTCCACAAAAATTTCTGAAAAAAATGCCATACAATGATTAATTGGATTAATTTAGTTTATATTGGCCCACATCAGGGGTACTCCGCCCCACATCAGGGGTACGCTGTGCCCCACATCAGGGGTATGCTTTGCCCCACATCAGGGGTACACTTTCCCCCACATTGAATGGGTCATTGGAATTACAAAAATAATGCATGCCATATTATTCCTTGCATGAACACATGCCACCTATTGTAGCCAGATATGATATAGGGGAAAACTAAATAGCTATTTCACATTTTTGCTTAGTTAAGTACCTTTTTTATGGAACTGCTTAAAGCTGTTGAATTTGTTATACCAATATGGGTAAAAAACTCAAGTTGGCAAGTTTCTGCTAATGTAATCGAATTAGTTTGGCTTCATGTTGGATAGTTTGCTTGGTATAAGACTACTTGTCTAGAATCTGGGCTCACCTCAATTTCGCCTTTATTAATATGCAGTTTGTACAATAACCATGCTCAATGCATACTGAACTACGGAATATGTAAATTATTAAACATGTGCATAAAAAACATTTAATTACTTTTTTCGAAGCTCAAATTCGCATATTTAACCAGTATTGAGTGCTGTCTTACCCCTTTTGATTGCAAGATGGCGACACTGAAAGCAACGAATTCGAGCATTAAAAAAGGTGATTAAAAGTGTTTTTACGCACACCATGTTTAAGAATTTTCATGTTCCGTAGTTCAGTATCATACTGCATACTGTATGCATTGTGCATGGCTACAATAGGGAAGTTGGGATTGTATACAGTGCGCTTGGTGCAACCTGCAGTGGTTGGATTTGGAAGCTTTAGAATAATGTTCTTGAAGTCAATTTCATCAAAATCATCCTTTTCTGGGAAGACAAACATAGCACATTTTGTCTTTGTCAACTTACGGATAAGAAATTTGACCTCCAAGATGTCCTCATTAGGATCTTGTAAGACCTGCCCAACAAAATGAGAAACCACCCTTTTAGAGCAGTACTTCACAAAGACAAAATCTCCATCCTTAACATCTTCCTTCAAGGGCTTTTGAAAACATTCTTCAATGTCAGACTCTCCAAATGACTCCTCATAATCATCTGAATCACAATCGTCCATCGTAGAAAGCTCCCCATCATCATCCGTATCGCTGTCACATGAAACAGCTGTGAGTGCGAATTTGCTTCTTTCAGCTGGCATAGGCTTTTTTCTTTTCTTGTTTTCTCTCTGTCTGATTTCTTCCACCAATCGATTTTTCACAGGTAAGAAAGAGTGTCTTCTTTTCTTCCAGCCAATGTTCTTTTTCTTCTAATCTCCTGCTTTTGGATGCAGTCTCACATCTTCTTGTGTGAATATAGGTCTGACACCACTTGTTCCTGGTTCTGCGTGTACATGGGTTGTCAGATGCCTGAGGTGGTTCAATTGGGGTGGCCTCTTCATGTACCAGTGGGACAGGATTGACTTCAACATGCGCTTGGTTGTTAACGGGTGGGAGGTGGACTGCTATGCCATTGGGCTGCAATGTAAAAAGGGATATGATGAATATTAAATGTGGGTTGATTACTGTGCTTTTTCTAGTTCATTCCAACATGTCTGTAATAAAAACAGTACAAACATAAACATTCTCACTGGGCATTCTCAGACTTAATGCCTTATCCTGAAAATGTAGTAGATTGCAAATTTAGTTATTTAAATTGCATAGTCCTTTGCTGAGTACTTTTAATGTTATATTGATCCCCACCAAACAACATCTTCATTTCAATAAAATATACAAACTCTGCTTACTTGCTCATCCACAGGTTCTGGTCTGTCTGTGACAAAGGTTGAGAGGATCTCATCATCTTTGAACATGCTGCGGTCCATCGGGTAGATTCCACTCACTCTGAATCATGCCATGATGTTCTCAGGGACAAAGACTCTAGGGAATGTTTTTTGAAGATTTTCGGCGACATGATATATGGTCATTGGCTTTCTGTGGTTCTTCATCTGCCACTCATTGCATGCGGTGTTATAACAGCGTTTGAGTGGCCCGTATACGCTCCTGTCAAGTGGCTGAAGCTTGTGGCTGCAGTGAGGCGGGAACATTAGCATCACAATTCCATTCTCCTTTGCTTTGTCCAAGATGTTAATGGACAGATGGATATCGTGATTTTCCAGCGGGAGCAGCACTGGGTTTTCTGGGGAGCAGGCAGTGTGCTTGATAAAAATGATCTAACCAGACCTCGAAGTTGGTAGTAGTCATCCATCCTTCCTTATGTGCAACTCCAACAGTACCAGGTGGGGCATTCTTTATCATGAAATCTCTAAAATTCACACGTGGGAATATGAGGAATAGTGGAATAGCATTTCCCGGTGCATTTACTGCACAATTCATTTTAACAAGTGTTCCACATTCTGCGGATGTAACCTGTCCCACTTGCTTCGCTCCTGTTTCAGCAATTACGTTGGAGGCCTATGGACATCCGAGTTATAAATTGACTTGGTTTAAAATTTATTACGAACCATGATGTTTTCCAAATTGTCAAAAAGTCACCAACTTTTTTCTGGTTGAAACTGGTAGCTCTGCTCAGACTTGTTGCTGACAGAAAGGCATGGATGACGTACCATAAAACCAATCACTACCTAAAAAAGAAAATGACAGAACTGCCAGCTTTCTGGTCTCTGTTGTGGTTAGGCCGTCATGGTGTTTAGATGCTGTTAATATACCTGCAATTGCCCTTCTTCTATCTCATCAAAAACTAGATTGCTTTTGTAGTTGGGTTTGAAATTCATGTCATCCATCCTTTTTCCTTTGCATTAGCCACATAACATTGGAGTGTGGACTTAGAAATCTCCATTGTCTTTGACACCGTCCCAATGCACCACAATAGGAGTTTCCCAATGCACCCCATGTGACCAATACTTGCCTGCATCCAAATACACAAATTATATGCTATGCATGTGGACTGGCTATGGCATGAAAGTATGTCTTTGATGGGCATAATTTACCTGCACTTATAGACAAGTGTTTTTCTTTATGGGTTCTAGCACCAATAGATGCAAACCTTAGCCCTAAATATTTAGTCAAACTACTTGAAAAGAGCAATTATACTTACACTTTTTTGTTCATTAACTCTTTTGTCTTAGATTCAAGGTGGAGTCACTTTGTGTAATCCCAGCTTCTCATGATGACATCACAGGGAATGTCCTACCCTTAATATAGCTACTACCACCTAGTATCCCAATGCACCCCGATATACCCTACATATTGCATGTTCTAACGACAACATTGAGGTGGGCTCGGATTCTATACAAGTGCCTAAAGCTCCGATAAGAGTGGTATTTGCCAGGTGTGGTGCGCTTTACCCCCGGGGTGCGCTTTGCCCCACAATGCTGTTTCCGAGACAGGCAACAGTAATATAATACCTAGTTTAGCGTTAGATGGCGGAAGAAGAGTGCAAGGTTATCATAACTCCGGCAGGTGGCGCGACCCTAATTATATGGGCCAGTTCCGTCATCCGGTAGCTGTCGAGTGGGAGGAAGCGTTTGCTGATCATTTTGTAGTTTGATGTTTTCACTTCGGAGCGCTCATCCCCTGTACTTTAGCCAATATAGCCACTAGTTCAACAGACACACAGGATTCGAAGAACGGTTTTGTAGCAATGGTTGTGTGCGAACTGTGGGATTGATCGTCTGAAAGCGAAGTGGACCGCGATGACCCGGTTGGTCGCTCGCCTGACACTGGCGGTGACAGTTACGCTGTCGTTGCTTGAACTCGGCGGCTGCGCTACCCAGGGACGAGGTATGATGTCCGCCAACCCGGATACGGGATTTCCATCCCGGCTAGTCATCATATGGGTCTCTATATGTTTGAAATTAATTATTTAAATGGTCCTGCCGTCAATTTGTTACCCTTCGACTTCGTAGATTTTCAAGTTGTCGTTGATCCAGGGCACGTCTCGTCGGGTCAGGAACTGGATCGTTCGTTGACATGTAGATGATGTAGTTGTACTGGTAACACACCACTAATTAATTTAGTGTAATGAATGGGTCAATGTGCCTCTAGATTGATCTATATGTGTGTGTGCAGCCTCATTAGACTAATTGTACCATTCGGTGCTTGGACTACTCGGCCCACGGACAACTCGGCCTGGGACAACTCGGCCCAGTTCGAGACAACTCGGCTCCGATTTTGAGACAACTCGGCCCAGGTGTCGAGACAGCTCGGCCCAATGATAAATGATATGATGGCGCTTAGTTAGAGATAGGTCGGCCCAGGTGTCGAGACAGGTCGGCCCAATGATAAATGATGTGATGGCGCTTAGTTAGAGATAGGTCAGCCCAGGTGTCGAGACAGCTCGGCCCAATGATAAATGATGTGATGGCGCTTAGTTAGGGCGATAACGGGGACGTGGAATGTTTTCGTGCCGTAGTTTGAATTATGAACCGACATCACTACACATATAATTTTTTTATTATTACATATGACAACTATTGCATGGCTTTGTGAACGTACATTTTACATTTGCTGTGAGAATGTAATTAGACACGACTGCCGGTGTACTACCAACAGTGAGAGTAGCCATGGCCTATGATAATGGGAAAGGTTTCCGCACGCGCAATAATTCGGCTTTGTTCCTCGGAATTCTAATTTTTACCAGATTCTGTTTGCTAGTTTATGCAAGTAATTTTCTAGTGGTATGATTGGAACTTGTGGACGCCATCATAGTCGGTTTGATGCAAATAACGTATTATGATTCAGCTATTAAACTGGGAAATACTTTTTATTGCATTTGGCTCATTCCAATTTCTAAAGATCTGAATGAATTATAACAAATAAAAGCGGTAAAGGAGGTCAATATATTCTTCATATGCACCCACTTACATGTTCACACACATGACATGTGCATAGTATTTATTATACATTACGTACGTATTATGTTGTTTCTTTCGTCTTTACCCCTGAATTCCGGTTGAGCTTGGCATCGATACTCGGTGTCAACTTCCCCTTCACTACCGTATCCACCACCTGTCACCATTCCCTCTATCCCTCGCTCATTTTCAGTAGTTCTCGCACTCTTGGTCTGATTTTCATGCTGTTTATTATGGAAAGAAATGTATTCTTCGTGTTTGTGTTTATGTTTGTAAATATACATTACTTGGGTGTTTGGCTTCATTTGATATTTCAAGAAAGGTGTGAATGAAGCATATAGCAGTTTTGGCAACACAACAGAGAAGGAAGGTATGTGCTCTATCAATCCCGCCGTTGATTGGTCTGTGTCTGGTGTTGACTCCGCCCACGCCCGTCTCCAATTGGCCGTTGATTGATTCAATGCCCATCTCATACAGAACCTGCACTATAATATTTGGTTATTTCTATGAAACGCCTGCGTGACTTGACTTAACATTCTTTAAATGTTTTACGTATATTCTACTACATCTAAAGCATGTGTGTTTATATATTTCAATCCATGGCGTGTTTGTTGATGTTTTTATATGTAGTTTATTAAATGTATATGGATCCATATTTTACCTTTTGTACTCCATTGTTGATAATGTACCATATTATATTAGTAGTGGATTAACGGTTGTGCATTAGGTGATAAAAGCATGAAACTTGGTAGATATTATCTAGACTAATATATAAGGATCATGTTCAGATTCACTACGAATTTAGCATAACAAAGGCATACTACTGAAATGGCTTACAACTAAGAATTTTTAACAGAACATTACCCTGAACCAATTTCCACATCACACGGGGGAATTTAAACAGGTGTTATATCTCTTGTTAATTAGAGGATCACGCAAAATCTGCTCAGTTCCTAACTTCTATTCAATGCATTCAAAGGCGACTTGGTCTTGGTAGGCCTTCTCGTCATCAAAGTCAAAGGGAAGCCAACTTCAGGTAAATACTGCTGATGTCGGACGCTTTGTTTCAGTGCACTTTGTACAATGCCGTTATTCAAACAAAAAGACTTGCTCAACGAAACAATACAAGAGTATCAAGCCAATTACTACGGCCTCTGCACACTGCTGACACACACAAATCAAAGGACAAACGACTTGAAACAATCTGCTCAGTAAAACAAAGCAGGAGTAGTGAAGCCAGTTAATATAGCCTTCAAATATTCTTAACACACACAAACCAAAACCAACCAACATACAAGATCAGCTCAATAACACATTACAAGAGTAGGACGTCAGTTACTATGACAAATCAAAGGACAGTGTCATCATTTCAGGGTAATGTAACAATTTTAGGGTAATATAAGTGTTGATAGGTGTACTATAATTATGGAGTACACTCTATAATGAATTTATACACTTGTATACAAAGATAAAAAAAAGTTTACCTTCAATAATCTCTAGAAAGTCAAAACGAAAACACACACGAAGCATTTTATATCTTTATTAATGATAATAATATTTTATTAATAATAATAATTAAATAATATATATATATATACGTTAATATATGACATAGGCCTACAATATCGTGGTGATTATTGCCAGGGTTACGGGTGATGTGTTTCAAGAATACATGGGATAACATTTGGATTCAAGGTTAATTTAGCAATTTATCATTGGGTCGAGCTGTCTCGACACTTGGGCCGAGTTGTCTCAAAATCGGAGCCGAGCAATTTATCATTGGGCCGAGCTGTCTCGACACTTGGGCCGAGTTGTCTCAAAATCAGAGCCGAGCTGTCTCGAACTGGGCCGAGTTGTCCCGGGCCGAGTTGTCCGTGGGCCGAGTAGTCTAGAATTCGTACCATTCTTATCAGACCGTAAAATTAAAATTTTTTATTTGTAGATTTTAATATGAATATCCATGGGCCTACAAACAATATTTTACAGATATTATTTTTTGGAAATTTTTTGCAGGCCAAGATAACGTTGTCATACATGCCCCATCATCTGTGAGACAAGGAGAGGGTGTGTTGCTTGAATGTAGAGTCAATGATACGCGTAACCAGATCAAACGTTTGACATGGGTTGAAAGTGCCACCACGGGATTTCTCTACTATCGTTCTGGCCGTGATTCAAGTGCAAAGCGCTGTATGAAAGACCGTGCCCTGAACTGGTGGTCAGGCAGCTCAAACATTCTCTACATAAACAGCACACAGCTGACTGACAGTGGAAACTACACATGCAGTGTGAAAATAAAGGGAACACCAGTAGAGGATGCGAAAACACAACTTTTTGTATACAGTGAGTACGTTCTTAATTTTTGCTTGTTGTTTCCAGCTCTCAGCAACATTCTATTAATTAACTGGGTTGTCCTAAGTGGTTCTTTTACATCCCCAATAAATGAGACGTAACTGACATTAACATGATCATGATAGATACAGGGCCTACAAGTACAGGGCCTACAAGTACAATCCCAATGTTGAGAGTCAGGTTTTTACGTCAAACATACTGGTGCGGTCTTGAACCCTGAACTTTGGCTTGTAAAGTACATGTTATTGTTTTAAACCACCAGTACACTGCGTTATCATGCCTCTGGTGATATAAATATTTGTTTCGTTTTAAATATAATGGTTACAAATAAAAATTCAGATGCAGCACTGAACTCATATATGTCATTATTATTCCTGATTTTCAGGTAATTGCAATTTGTACCCCCAGTAACAACATATTACCAAAATTCCAATCATCAAATCATCATCACTACAGTCATCAATAATTATGATTGTATGGGCACCCTCTCATATTTAAATGATTGTAGATTTGGTAGTGTGACAGCTACACCAGGTCAAAGAGTCTATTCTGTTTTCCTCTCCACTCTACGTGTAATTGACACAGGCGGGGAACTGTGTGGAATTAATGCAACAACCCAGAGAGGTTCTCTGGATCTCTCTTTCATGATCAGAAGTATGACTAATTCTTTCCTATTTCAATTACTACAGTACAGTAGTAAGATCTCCCATCCATCAACTTTGGACCAAGCAGTGTTCAGATTGCATATTTTTTATAAACAATAGATCATTTTCCTTCCGAGTGGACAAAATTGACGACCGTTTTTTAACTTTGACAGAAAAATTCTAAATGACCAACAAAAAAGTTAAGCATTATTTAAATGAAAGTATCTCAGTATTTTATAAATAATGTATATAAACACTTTAGACTATGCTTACCCAAAATCTTCCATTCTTAACTTGTGTTCCATTTTGGCAAGAACTCGAAAACACTTGGATTATAGATGTTTATGGATTTACTGTATTTTACAGACTTATACTGCATATGAATTATGTTATAAATTTGTCCTTCATATTTGTGTGATGCACACAACAAGTTTGTGGTAATAAAGGTTTTCACACCTCTTGTGTTTGTTAAGAGATCTGTGGGTTTTCTGTGGAGAGCCAAGCAGAACAACAAATTGTCACATGTATGGGAAGGTGATAAGCTGCTGCATGTGCCAACACAGACCCAGGCCAAACATAGAATCTTTTATTAACCCCCAATCAACAAGTCAGTAGAGTTCCTAGTAAGCAGTGCTAAAGTAGTTAAGTAATACTGAAGGTTGTAGCAGAAAGAACACAAAGACAGTGACCATTTGCACAGTGTATGTATATGTTTTTCACCCCTGCATTGGGAGCACAGTAGCCAGGGTTGGCAGGTTTCTTCCCTATAGGGAAAAAACCGTGGTTTTTTCCCGGTTATTTCCGATACGGAAGAAATACCTTTCTTCCCTACTACTGGGAAGAAATGGAAGAAACCCAGAAACCCGCTTTTTGTCAAATTTTTTAGTAATATATGTCCAAAATATACAAAATATACATAAAATGTACATAAATATACATAAAATGTATATATAATGATTAATAATGCTTCAACAATAAACATCTGGTGATCAAGCCCAATTACCAGGTGTCACCTACATTGTATAAGTCCCATCAGCTGGGTCACACAAACCAACCTGTTATAATTACTAGCTATTGTTATATGTTTCAATTGACAGATTATGGACTTCTAAAAGTGGCAAACATGTAATTTTATTTCAAAGTGACATTCACTGTGTAAAATATAACACAACACATTGATACAGCTCGTTGGTGCAGTGGCTTCCTTTCCCCCAGAAACAATAAAGGGTTTTTCAAAAGGTGAAATGGCTTCATTTTTTGCAGTGGCTTCCTATTGAAATACATGACAATGGCATTCCCCTTATTAAACAACTTTTACACTGGCTTCATTTTATCCAGTGGCCTCCCATTGATTACATATTCACTATATAACTCTCTGCTGGCCAATTGGAGATTGTTAATGACTTTATTGTGTCCAAGAGTCCTGCCTTCATCACTGAGCTGATTGCCTTTCAAGCCAAATCCACACCATACCCTGCTGCATTTTTCAATGAGGCAGCACTTCGGATGGATCCAGTTACCTGGTGGAAAGCAACTAAATCCAGTGGTGTAAATTCTGACTTTGTAGACTTTGTGATACGTCTTCTACAGGCACCAGCTTCCTCAGCCTCAGTAGAGCATATATTTTCCAACTATGGACAGATCCACAGCAAAATTAGGAACAGACTAGGAAATCAAACTGCAGGAAAGTTAGTGTTCTGTTTCCGTCTCCTGAGAGGTGATCTTGAGATTGATTATTAACTGCTGTTTGACATGAACAGTGTGCTATATACCTGATGTGAAGATTGTGTGTGACCTGATATGAACATTGTGCTAATTGTGAGAACATTGTGCTGATTTTAATGTAAATATTATTCTCTTAACTTCTGTAAATGTTATACTTTGAAGTATGAACACTGTCAGGGGTTGTGTGTTTATTGTATTAAACTATATTATAGTTGCTGACAGTGATGCAATAAAGAATAACACACCTTTATTCCCAGTTTCTTCCTAGTTTCTTCCATTTCTTCCGGGAAGAAAGGTGTTTCTTCCCTTTTTTCCCATGTTTCTTCCCACGGAAGGGAAGAAATACCTTTCTTCCCGGAAGAAAGCCAACACTGACAGTAGCGCAGCTGTTACAATGCCAGACTCAGTAGACAGGAGTGAGTTCAAGTCCACGTTACCATGTTTTTTAAAAGAGCCACTAAAAGCTGTTGTTCCCTTCTACCTGGTGTATATGCCCATGGATGTAAAAGATCCCACACGGGGGGGAGGTGGGGGGGTACATGTGTAACGTGTTGTAGAAAAGCTCCACGTAGGTATATATGGAAATTGAGATAGACTAGTGTAATTCCTACTATTGTAAGCTGTAGTTCGGTGTCAATGAACTTATGAATATGAAGTAAGTTCTGGATACAGGGATTATGTAAAAAAAAGGTACGTTCTTATATAGTGCAGTATCCAGTCCATATGTCTGACTTGACTTGACCTGGTGTTTTGTTGCTTGCAGTTGAGCCAGAATCGGTCAGTATAACTGGCCTGGAGAAAGGATGGGTGGTGGCTAACCACAAGAAGGTGAACATCACCTGTGTTGTAGATGGGGTTCACCCTGTCCCAAGAATCGTCTGGTTGGTTAATGGAGAGCAACGCTCCAAGGCAACCAGATCCTCCAGTCGATCCATCAGTGGAAAGTTTCAGGTTGAGAGTCACATGAAGCTGACCATCGGTCAGGAACCAGACCGACTGGAAGTGATGTGTTTGGTAACCAACCCTGCCAACTCGTCGGACGTGTGGGTCAGCAAGGCAACACAAGTGGATGTCTACTGTAGGTTCTTTACAATGGCACAATCTTGTAAAATTACTCTTTATGCTGTGCATTGTATATTTTGTTCATCTTTCTCTGCAGTAATTTTGTTTCATTAGACATCTTATTTGTTTCACAGGAAACTTGGTTGAATTCTCCTATAATTTGTACATAAATAAGAAACAATGGAACAGACAGGAACATCCCATATTCAGAGTACATGGTTGTTGTGTTGTTAGACCGACCGACAGTGGACGTAAAGCCTCTAGTGAGTGTGACTCCCAAGAAAGGCACGACCTTGACCCTACAGTGTCAAGTGACTGATGCCAAGCCATCAGACATCAACAGATATGTATGGAAGAAAAATTTGAAGAAACTGACCGTGGATGGTGACCCAGACAAGTTGGTGTTGACGTCACTGGATGCCTCTCGTGACGACGGGAACTACACGTGTCGTGCGAGGAACAAGGCTGGCATCAGTCCTGCAATGTCAGCGCCGTATGTTCTCACAGTGCAGTGTGAGTAACAGACAGTCTCTGACAAATGTACACATTTATTTTACCACACGTTTCAATCTGTGTTGCAATCAGTGTAAAACAATTAGCATAATCCAGTCACTGTAATGCAGCCAATGGAATACAACCAATGTAAAGCAAACAGTGTAATACATTTAGTTTATATAAACAGTGTACCACAACCAATGTAATATGTTCAGTGTAATACAAACAATGTAACACAACAATGGTGATACAAGTGTACCACAACCAGTGTAATATGATAAGTGTAATACAAACAATGTAACACAACAATGGTGATACAAGTGTACCACAACCAATGTAATATGATCAGTGTAATACAAACAATGTAACACAACATTGGTGATACAAGTGTACCACAACCAATGTAATATGATCAGTGTAATACAAACAATGTAACAATAATGGTGATATAAGTGTACCACAACCAGTGTAATATGATCAGTGTAATACAAACAATGTAACACAACAATGGTGATACAAATGTACCACAACCAGTGTAATGCAAACAATGTAATACAATCTGTGTAATATTGTTTCTCACAGATGCTCCAGTGCTCAAGCTTCATATGCCAGAGCAAGTGCAGGAAGGGCAGTCGGTGCAGTTCAACTGCACCCTCATTGGGGCGGTACCTGCCCCATGGGCAACGGTCAAATGGCTGAAGGATGGGGTTGAGTTCAGCAGTACATTTCGGTCTAAGCCTCTGGTCATCGACAAGGTCCAAGCATCAGATGCTGGCAACTATGTCTGCAGCAGGAGGAACTCAGTTGGGCTGGGAGAGAGTCCATCTGTCACATTCAGGGTCTCCTGTGAGTCCTACAGTCATAAGCCACTTCCAAAATAACAAATATGGCTCATCCGTTTTAGAATAATTTTACGAAAAATCAAACCTATCTAGTAGTTGCTACGACATGTTTAGGAGTAGTCTTGCCACCAGTGACTTCACTGAATTATCTACTGATTGTGTAAATGCTGGTAGTGTATATTTTAAAACAAAACTGATCCAAATATATCAGAACGGTGAGTTACACATGAACAGTTATTGACTCTCGATATTAAAGCCAATGGCTTCCTTGACGACTTGCCATCTGTGTCTTTGCCTTGGATGGCAATCTTGTTACATTGGGGCGTGGTGGTACCGCATCGGGCTTTCAGTCAAGGGGAGCAGGGTTTGAAACCACCTGCTGCCATTTCGAAACTTGGGCAATTTCATTCACCCCACTTTGTCCGTGTCTTTCAGAAGAGATACAAAAAGCCGTTGGTCCCTTCTATCTGGTGTCTATGCCAGGGGAAGTAAAAGATCCCACACGAAAATGAAAAAAACCTGTTGTGCGCCTCATAGAGCTGGTGCTCTCGATCTCTGTACTCACTATGCTACCTCCCAGTTTAGCTGTGATTAGCTGTAAAGGGTCTCGTCAAACAAAATGTCACATTGTCATTAATAAACAAATAAAATGGCCTGGACTATCATCTGGTCATAGATCACGTCTAGAAGTTATTTGCACATATGGATTTACTGTGTCAGTAGTATTCTATATATGAGCTAGCAATATCATGGTTACAACATGTCTATGGTACAAATCCACCCTACCTCACTTTCAGACAGTCCGCGGGGCAAAGCTGTCATCAGCGCCCCTCATGGGTCAGTGGTTGTGGCGGGAGGACTACTTCAGCTTCAGTGCACCCCTCCCAGAGACCAGGGTTACCCAGCCCCAGGGTGGTATAAGTGGACCATACCGGAGTATTACATTGGCAGTCGCAACACAACCAGCAGTCGGTGGGAGATGCAGACGTCATCAGTCACACAGTCGGCCAACTACAGCTGTGTGGTGGGGAACACGGTCGGGGGGAGCGAGCCATCGCGGTCGATCCAAGTCATCGTAGAAGGTATCTCACTGCACGCAATACATGTTCTATTTATAATAATAATAAATGTATTTTTCGGGCAAAAAGTCCATATATATATATATATATACATACATAAATACAAGTAAAAATAAATATACTGTTGTGCATTTAAAGTACATCTAGTGATGTAGAAAGAATTTAAAATATATAAATATACACATGTCGTACAGTAAAAGTACATGCGAAGAAGTTCTAAAAGAGTAAAATATGTATATATTTAATATATAAGCATCTATTAATTCTACATCTATTGCACGCAATACAGGCAATGGTAAACAAGTTTTATTTAATGCCAATCAAATGTTATTACTACATTACATTACTCCTAATTTATTACTGTTGGCAGGATATTAATTACTGTTACTGGTGCAACATTTCCATAGCTCTACGTCAGTTAACTGTATTTTGCTGTGGGTCTCTAAGTGGAATAATTTGTTTTGCTACACTTCAACACTTAGTCAAAGCTGTATAAGCCCTGCAGACATTTATTTACTTTATGAATTATAAAAACATTATATTATCATTATATAAAATATGTCATTATATCTGGGTCATTTGCACTACAGACTATTAGGAATTATAACTAATATAGTGTTTGCCAGAATGTCAATAAAAGGTGTGTTTGTGTGTTTTTATTAAATTCAAACTCTATTTCCAAATGAAAGTAAAATGCACATGTTGATCCAGGGGTAGAACAACAGGACTAGTAAAGACAAAAATATACTTGTCCACCGGTTTTACCAGTCCTGCAAATTATCAGAACAACTCAAATTTAAACCCGCTTTGCCGTAGGCTTGCCAGTCAAAAAGTATGCATGTTGCTGGCTTGTAAAAAAATTAATCAAAGAATAAGTCAAAATGAAAAAAAAGAATAGTTTTTATTAGACATCTAGACTAGTTGGTATGCAGGTTTTCTTCTCCACATTCCACAGCAATCTTTATTAGTGTATGGACCAGTGGACTTGAGAGTAGTTCCGCTCCTGTTGATGTAGCATATGATAGAGTTCACATATTGTTGTCTTTCCGGTTCCTCCAGCTCCAGTGCATGTGGAAGAGCCACTCCAGGAGGTAATTGTTGTAGCCACTCGCAGTGGCTTCCACATCAACTGCACGGCCTCTGGAAGTGACATCAGAGACACTTGGTGGCTGAGAGACAACCACACAATAGCACTGGAGCACTTCAAGCAGAAACACACGACTGTTCGTGGACGAGCCTACGTCTACGGGCAGATAGAGGCAACAGTGAGCAGTCTCGCATGGACGAATCATAGTGCCACCTGTGATGAGCTGGATAAACTAAGTGGGAGCTACACGTGTGTTGTATCGGGGCATGCTGGGTCAGTGCAAACTCAAGCCGAATCTGCTGGCATTGCTGTTGATCTTCAATGTAAGTCCAATATTAGCTAACTTTATTGTAACATTCATGTTGTGTCTGTCTCCTTCATTGTAACATTCATGTTGTGTATGTCTCCTTTATTGTAACATTCCTGTTGTGTCTGTCTCCTTCATTGTAACATTCAGGTTGTGTATGTCTCCTTTATTGTAACATTCCTGTTGTGTCTGTCTCCTTCATTGTAACATTCCTGTTGTGTCTGTCTCCTTCATTGTAACATTCCTGTTGTGTCTGTCTCCTTTATTGTAACATTCCTGTTGTGTCTGTCTCCTTCATTGTAACATTCCTGTTGTATCTGTCTCCTTTATCGTAACATTCCTGTTGTGTCTGTCTCCTTCATTGTAACATTCATGTTGTGTATGTCTCTTTCATTGTAACATTCCTGTTGTGTCTGTCTCCTTTATCGTAACATTCCTGTTGGGTCTGTCTCTTTCATTGTAACATTCATGTTGTGTCTGTCTCCTTTATTGTAACATTCCTATTGTGTATGTCTCCTTCATTGTAACATTCCTGTTGTGTCTGTCTCATTTATCGTAACATTCCTGTTGTGTCTGTCTCCTTCATTGTAACATTCATGTTGTTTATGTATCTTTCATTGTAACATTCCTGTTGTGTCTGTCTCCTTCATTGTAACATTCCTGTTGTGTCTGTATCCTTTATTGTAACATTCATGTTGTGTCTGTCTCTTTCATTGTAACATTCCTGTTGTGTCTGTCTCCTTCATTGTAACATTCCTGTTGTGTCTGTCTCCTTCATTGTAATATTATGTTTGATGATCATAATAATAACTTCTATTTGTATTGCACTGTATCTCTGAAATATAAATTCTGTTCAGAGGCACTTAAAATACAACAGTGTTAAAACATAAATGGCTTACATCTATACAATTGTCATGCCTACACAGTAAACATATTAGATAAGAAGAATATGCATGGATTGTAAGTATATTATATTAAATGTTAATAAAAATACCTAAATAATTCATTAATTAAAACCGAAAAAGGTAATAAGCCACAACTCCAGTTAAATAAGATAAGGTGTTGTGGTAGCAAGTCTTATGTACACTTGCCAGGTGTGCAAAGTTCTACCGTGGGTCGCTAAGACTTATCTGTGTGGGCTTTAGAATACGGAACAAACTGTATACATGTGCAACGATTTATTCATCCAAGTCCAAAGTCATCTATCCAAGTAGTGGCAGCACCTTACAATGTCATCTATCTGAGTGGTGGCAGCACCTTACAATGTCATCTATCTGAGTGGTGGCAGCACCTTACAATGTCATCTATCTGAGTGGTTGCAGCACCTTACAATGTCATCTATCCGAGTAGTGGCAGCACCTTACAAAGCCATCTATCCGAGTGGTGGCAGCACCTTACAAAGTCATCTATCCGAGTAGTGGCAGCACCTAAGCTGCATCGCCACCAAGCAGCTAGTTCATAGTTGTGGTTAAGGTAACTAGTGCAATACAACATCTATGCAGTTCTCAAGAAACATTAGGTGAACAATGTCAATGAACAAGTGTCAACGTGTTTTTTTTTTTGCTGCCGCCAACATCAATCGCTCTCGCTGGCATCACTTTGATGGTTTGAAAATTGCTATTAAGATAAACAGTCTTAAACGCAATTTAGTATACAATACCAATATAACACTGGGGTGAAATGGCATGCTTCCATTGCATCGTAAATCTAATCGTTTTTGCGACGCAAAACCAACATGCCAAATGCCTAACCCAAGGTGCTACCGGTGCATGAAAATATGAATTCGTCATCCGCATATGAAACGATGAATCGATGTTAAGTGGCGTGTCGTAAATTTATGCTACGGTCAAGATCAGTTGAAAGACGAAGTGAGACAATTATTAATTGTCTATGTTTAATCAGCTTACATACTACGTGTGTCAAATCAGGCCTCAACATTAACGGCACCTTTTTGGGAGCTGTCGGGCCAGTTCGGGCCACAAGTTTCCATATTTTACTGACCAGGTGGGCCAACATAGTTTCAGATCGTTTTTATCCCATTAGTCATAGGTCATCGTTTCAATCACTTGTCTTTGCCATCCACTCTGGCACTACAATTAAACACAATCTTCATCTCATCTATTTTATGTTGTCGCTTCGTATAGTTGCCATCTTGTTTTGATATGTACGAGCCTCACAAAAACATCTGCATGACATCACTACTATCGACGACGTGCAGACTTTTTGTGAATTGCGGAATGTGGACGCCTACATTTTACATGGGTAGCGCTTTATTACCAGTATAATATCGGTATATCGCAGCATTTTCTTCTGCGTGATACGTATCAGCTATCGCGATACGCCTTCGGTGTACCGATTTCGCCCGTTGTAATTTCAAGTATAACCAGCTGTACCTTGATACGCACGCGACAGCATCACCCGTCACTCTCAAAACGCGACCTTCTGCGCTTGCAGCTTCGACAGAGGGCAAATGATTCTCAAATGATTCCTACAACAACATTGTCTGCCATATGGAATACTGACTGAAAGCATGAAAGTAAATCACTAACAGCAAAATAAATAATGACCAAACTCCCATCCTTCGACTTGTAATGCGATATATTGCAAAAAATAGTGTTTTATTTTTAAATCAATACAAAAATTTGGGCCAATAACTTTTTGGGAGGGGCCAGTGACTTTTAACATCTACAAAAAGCTTAATGTCAAGGCGTGCAAATATAAGTTTTCGGCTGCTCAGATCTAAGTTATTATTTTCGATTCGTAGGCCTATTGTAGGTACATTATCATCATAGCAGATCTATTCCATAACAGTCTACATACATGTATTTTATTCAGTTCAAAATTCAACAGGGTGTGACATTTAAAAATAAACACGTTGATGTCAGTTGACTCGTTTAATAAGCTCTATAAACTGCGTATTGGCGTATGAGACAGTGTTGCAGGCACACAGTAGCTTCGACAGCAGCAGCTCCCTGGTGGCAGATATTGGAACACCTAACCAGGGATGAGATTTAGCAAGTCATGGAAGGTAGCCCACTTGGTAATCAATACTTTGATGATAGAAAGTAAATACTCTGAAGATAGAATGTATGAACGACATCAACAACAATTAAAAAACATCAAAAACAAACAGTTTTTAAGCATTTACTTTCAAGACAAGATCAATACAATGTGAAATAATGATACTGAATAAAATACAGTATACAATTGTACACGTGATAGGTTTTGCTTTCAGAACATGGTACACCAAGAAGTCTCCAAGCGTCACAGGACATCAGGACCTGTGAACTGAAGAGTTTTGCTGATTTTTTTACAATACCTGATTTTACCCTAGCCTAGAGAAACTTTAACCAGGTTCTCGATTAATTCACCAGAAGCGCTCCACGCACCATGGAGATAATTATATCTAACTATAATTGAGGTAGCATATGTTTTTTTTGTATGTTTGTATGTATGTTTATATGTGGTTATGTTCACGTTTTCCTCCTAGACGGCTTGCACCTCAGGCGCCAAGCTTTCAGGGATTAATCTACGACCCCACGAATGAACCGAAAAACCCCATATATCAGAGGTTCTTAGTGGTTTTTATGGTAAATCAAATGTTTGCTGCGTAAAAAGTTAACTTCCAACAATCGCAGAAACCACGTGTGCCGTGGCAAATACTTTGGTACGTAAACCATTCAGGCCCTTAGCCAGAGACCCGTCTGCAAGTCTTGAAGACGGGAAAACGTCTTACCACGACAGGTAATATAAAATAAAAGATGGGTTTTTCTTTTTACAAGATGAGATTTTTTCATAATAAATTTTTTTAATTGTCTTAGTGACTCTTAGCGCACGCGATCGTGATTTGACGATTGTTGCGCTAAATCTCACCCCTGCCTAACGCGCCTCGCGTACATTGCATTCTGACATTGTGGACCCTGACCACCGCGTTATAACGAGACTCGACTGTATGCAGTTAGAAGTACAATTATGTATACAGGTAATTAGTAAAATACAACATGTATGCAGTTAGAAGTACAATTATATATACAGGTAATTAGTGCAATACAACATGTATGCAGTTAGAAGTACAATTATGTATACAGGTAATTAGTACAGTACAACATGTATGCAGTTAGAAATACATTTATGTATACAGGCAATTAGTACAATACAACATGTATGCAGTTAGAGTACAATTATGTACACATGTCCTGCCACAGTATTTAAAAACTGGTCATGTGTAAAGCATATACTATATCTAAAATAAAGTTACAACAAAATACCATAAGACATCAAATATGAATGTGGCAGTATTAGTTAGTATTAGTTAGTATACATCTCCATTGCATGCTTCACTATAACGTTCCTCCCGTCTTGTAGTTGATGCACCATTAACTATAAACCTTGCTTTGTAGTTGATAGTGAACCAACTACTATCATCTGGGTAGAAGCCTGTGCTTGTAGTTGACCATGAATGTCACTTTGTCAGACGCTGCTGTGTGGAATGACATTAAAACACATGAGGTGACAGCTGCTCCTGGTGACACTGACAGGACCCTCACGTGTGACATCTGTGCCAACCCCCCACCCCACTACAGATGGACCTTTGACAGTAGCACCCTGCCAGAGGGGGTGGTCAGTGATGCTCACACACTGATCATCCCTACGGTCAAGCTACAACACTTTGGCCACTACGAGTGTGTGGTCAACAATATAGTGGCTGGACATCAGCAGTCGGTCATGTTCCCGGTCAACTTTATAGAGCGAGGTAAGTTATGGGAGAAGGACAGGGCTCAGTGTTATGTCATGTCACAGTGACCTGGAGAGTTAGGATAGGTGACAGTCTCCTGAAGAGTTTAGACATGTGACATTGTCCTGAAAAGTCCTGTCATGTGACAGTGTCCTGAAGAGTTAGGAAGGTTAAAATGTCCAGAAAAGTTAGGAAAGGTTCAAATGTCCTGAAAAGTTAGGAATGATTTTAGTGTTTGTGGCAAATGGATAGGTGCCAGTGTCCTGAAGAGTTAGGACAGGTGATATTGTCCTGTGAAATTAGGATAAGCATCAATGTTTAGGACCCAATGTCATATCGTTTGGATCCAATCTTCAGCAGTTCTGGGTATTGACAAGTGCAGCCATGTTATTGGCTTTATTAACATATTAAGCACTTATTATTTTACAACATCATTGAGTCCGTGTGGTAAATGATATGTTTATCTTTGCAGGTCCCCCACACGCCCCAGAGGGTGCCACCCTCCTGACCAGCAGCACGTCACAGTCCCTGGGGTTACACTGGCGCCCAGGGTACCATGGGGGGTACCCGCCCCAGTGGTTTGTCTTGCAGTACAAGGCAGTGGAGGAAGACACCTTCTCCACTTACAACGACTCACTGCCATCGACTGACTCCATGACTGTGACCGTGACGGGCCTGCAGCCGCAGACCAACTACACACTGCAGTTGTTCGCCCGCAACAGTCGACCGCCTGGTGGCGATAAAAAGAGGAATCATGCTAGAAGCAGCTACGTCATTCTCAGTGGACTCACAAGACGTAAGATCTATTGCATAGTGGAAGTACTGCATGAACTATATGTCTGTTAAAACGACATTGATGCAGGACTTGAAAGCTATTTTCTTGTTGTCACGTCCTTCACATGAGGTTGCCATTTTCTGGCACATGCCTTTGTGGGAAAGTGGGAATGTGTGGGATAGTGACTAGGGACACATAATAAACAGTGATATTAACGTAAAGCCCTGTTCACAACTACGGATGAGATCTATGTAATAGTTTTGGGTGTTTGTCTAAAGTTTATCATAACGTGCCATCTGATTGTGGTAGCACCTCCATCTGTCAAAGTCCATCAAGTAACAGTGGTGGGTGATCACATGACGGTGGACTGGCTGTATGACGGGTCAGGCCGACGCCGACGCCGCTCTGTGACAGATTCTGTGTCGGTCGTGGTCCACTACAGGAAGGAGGACGGGCCTGAGCTGACCTACCCGCCAGATGCCCCAGACTCCACTCTCCCGGCCACTGACCGCCACGCTCGCATCAACGGCACGTTTGACGTGTTGATGCCCTACACCGTGTGGCTGACTGTGTATGAGGCTCAGCAACTCAGTCATTCCACTGATGCCTTCCAACAACTGCCTTCACTCAACGGTATGACATCCAGCTGTTGACATCTTTTAAATTGTATATTGATTTCAGGATTGCCCAACCCATTCGTTTTGGAGTTCCTCTCGGCACAGGTTTCCAATGATTCAGGCACTATGGAAATGTTCATATTATTATTATTGGTTTGTCAGTCTTTTTATTTATTATTGGTTTGTCAGGTGAGGGCATGTGACTGCTCTACTGCTCTACTTTAGACTTGATGAATGAATAAACAAGAGCTGTTTTGGCACAACAATTTAGCAGATGTACAAATATTTTTTTACACTTGGTTTGTGGCTATTGATGTGTAAATATTTTCTTGCAGGTGTATAGTGCTGTGTTGGTGTGAGTGCTGCAGGTGTGTAAATATGTGTTGTAGGTACTGCAGGTGTGTGGGGCATTGTTGGCGCTGTGTTGGCGGGGGTGCTACTCCTCATGCTTGTGCTCTTTGTAGTCGTCATCTGGCGTTGTCGTCGCACTCAGCAGAAGGGTGAATGTCTTCTCTGACTGACTCACTTCACTCACTCATATTTCACTGACTGACAAATCATTGGCTCATACTTCACTCACTCACATTTCACTGGCTCACACTTCACTGATCACATTTCACTGGCTCACACTTCACTGCCTCACACTTCACTAATTCATACTCCACTGGCTCACACTTCATTGGCTCAGACTTCACTGGCTTACACTCCACAGGCTCACATTTTGTTGGCTCACACTTCGTTGGCTCACACCTCATTGCTCCTACTGTTGTATTTCTACATAGAAATGTCTGTTTACACGTGTGAGCTTAAAGTCATCTGATGTCAGTAAGCTGCAGTTTGACTCTTACAAAATTCATAAAAATTGGTGTGATCAATTTCAAATCTCTGGTTTTTAATGACAAGAAGATGTTATACACTTATTGAACGATGCGGGGTTTTATGCATGAGTTGCTTTAGAATGTTGTATTGAGCGAGCTCGTGAGTCCAATGCAACATTCTGAAGCAATGAGTGTATAAAACCCAGTGTCGTTTGATAAGGTATTTATTACAAGGGTTCATAACTAATTTCAACACATTTAATGCAATGAAATGGTAATTTACTAGCAGTTTTCGTGCTGTTTCAATTAATTCTTTTTATTGCACTGGACGTCACACCATGCAGGACAGCGTATATAACTGTAGACAGTATGTTATCAGGAGCAACTACAAAAAAAAGTCATGTAATAAAACACTACAGGCACAGTTCACCTGTTCTTTTCACGTGCCATACATTTGATGTGGCAGGAGTAAAGTTATACACTGTTTGTGTTTCTAGATGGCGACGTTGAGTTGGTACAGTCCAGTAGCACTGGGTGAGTGGTAATGTTAACATCTTCATATAAATGAAATGGTCAAGCGACATCTAGGGTGATCATTGTTTCTACCGGTTTGATTCAGAATGTCGTTGTTAATACAGGGTAAGATTTAGAGGTTGGGGAAACTCACTTATGTTGCCATGTCCCATGGGCTCCCATCTTATTTTATTGCCATACGTGTAAGGAGAAAGAAAATACCTTATTAGGCTTTTGAATGTGGTTTTAATCGATTCCCTGTGTCGAAAATCTGGATTAGATAGGAAATCATGATTATAGCCCTATAATTGATGAAATTGTGCTAAAAACTGATGTTTTCCTCGAAAATCGCACTTTGCTAGTCTCGTTCACGATAAAGTGGGAAATCACATGGAATCTCACTTCACCTTGCTGTGATGATGACTTTCACTCGTCCATGTTCATGATATAATTCTTAATGATTCTGGCCTGTGGCGTCTGTGAGCCCGGCCTCCTGAGGATTTAGGTGCTACAGAATTATTATGTGTGTTGCCAGCAGTCCTGGCGACTACAGTCGGGTGCCTCAATCCGCTCTAGAGAAGATAAATGGCACGAATGATGTGGCCGTTGACCCCACAGGTCAGTTGTACACTGAGGGTGCATTGTTATTGTCATTCCCAGAAGAGCTAATATAATAATAATAATAATAATATAATATAATAAATTAGCTAACTTGCTGAAGTGCTAATTACAATTAGCTTATTCAGTGAAGTGCTAATAAAAATTACTTCATTCACAGAAGTTCTAATAAAAATCATGTCATTTACAGAAGTGCTATATTTGACAATAAATGTAAATAAAAGTAATTAATAATTGTGTGACATTACACTCTCACAGTCCTTGTATATTCTAACCTGTGTGACAGTTTGTCTTGACTGTCCTTGTGTGTTGACAATAGCCGTGGAAGGTGATGTGAAGATTCAGAAACCTCCTCGAAGGAAGAAGAAGGCCGTTGAACAAGCTCTGTTGTCTCCTGATCAACAGGACACGTCCACCGAAGATGGTAAATTATTGTTTAATCTCAAACATTCTGCCACTTGTTCAAAGTTAAGTGAAACTGTTTTAATGTCCTTAAACATGCCTCTGCAGAATCTGCAGTTTTTGTTTGTCTTGTTTTAGAATCGTTTTGCGAAAAATCAAACATACCTAGTATCCGCATTGACATGCTAGCTCATTAGAACAAATGTGCTATTTAGTTTCAGAGAAATCATCGGACAAACTATTAAATTATTTTTGGCCAGGTCAAACGATCAAAGTCAACTCTTTTGACCATTTCTACAAAAGTATACATTTTATATTAAAAGACAGTGCATAATATTTAAACTTTTCACACACTACAGCTTTGAACATCAACAAACCTGATTCACTGGGCTAAATCAAACACAAAGGAACCTTTTAAATTAATCAAACTTATGTGTTCTTTATTTATGCAGAATATTTTATGACGAGTTGTAAATATCTGTTAAAAGTATCACAGTCATGTGGTTGTAACAAATAAATTATGATCAGTGCTGGCATTCGCTTAAAAATTAGTGCAGTTTTTATAACAATTGCTATTGTCAACACACAAGGACAGTCAGGACAAACTGTCACACAGATTAGAATTTACAAGGACTGTGAGAGTGTAATGTCACACAATCATTAATTACTTTTAATTACATTTATTGTTCAAACCACTACATTTGTTCTGTTGACTCATCTGGTACGTTGTATTTCCTGCTGCAGCCTTCCAAGCTTTATTCTTTTTATCATAAATGTGTACTTTATTGTTTTAATGACCAGAGATGGACTTATATGACCAACAGCTGTTGTGCATTGATTATGGCATGGCTGAATTCTTCCCATAGGGTTTTTGTGTGTGTGAATGACCAGTTGTGTGAGGTGTTGAGTGTTGTGTTTAGCTAGAGCTCTAATAACCACAATGAATATCTTTGTTTACCATCTTTCCGTGGTGGTTTCAGGTGTAAAGATAGAACAAAAGGTGAAACCCCCAAGGATGCGCAAGAGACAGAGACCGCCAGCATCAGCTGAGCCACCGCAACCCACTGGTATGGAGACAGTCCATCAACCCAATACAATGGGCTCAGAATACCCGATTGTAGCACCCTTCGCCCTGCAAATACATGTCCCGTCTGTCTACCGATTCAAGAGGATGTCTTGAGTCACACAACTCAATAAATAGCAGCACAGCTGAAACCATTGACCACAGATTGTTTAACTTAACATTTACACAGAAAACAGTATTGTTTGCACAGCTCACTGTCTTTAGAAGTATCATACATGTCACAATAGTGACAATTCTATTTTCATAAAATTCATGTGATGTCCTGTGGCATTGTCACCATTATACATGGCCAAGTGACATGAAATAATTGCAAAAAGACGGCATCTTTATTTATAATGAGTCTGTATATTTTAATAAATTTTTTATGGATAATGGTGTTGTAACTTAGAGGAAAATTCATGGAAATCACCAACGATTATTTCTGATCTTCTGAAACTTTTTGTTCCTTGCTGGTGTAGTCTTGTGACGATCACAGAGAATGTCTTGATGACACAGTAACTGTTCTGTTGACCAGAGCCACCAGAGCCTGTGTACCAGAACAGTCCCCTGGCGAGGAGAGCTGCTCCTGAGATGGCCCCTACGGAGGAACCGTTGTATGACAACATCCTTCAGTCTGGACAGGATCAGGAAGAGCCGCTGTATGCGAATGTGGACACGACAGACCTACTGCAGACACAGGTTTGTACTGTTGTAAAAAATATCGTCCTGAATTTTTTTTAACACTGGAGACTGGAGAAGATCATTACTTACCTGTACAGGGGTACCACATACTTTGTTCTATGTATTATATCACTTGATCGCCAGATGGACCCATATATACAGGATTCCACATATGTTTACATATATATATATATTATATATATATATATATATATATATATATATATATATATATATATATATATATATATATATTTATATATATATATGGAATCTAAATTGATAATGTAATATATATTATATGTCGTATATGTATATATATATATATATATATATATATATATATATATAATATTACATTATCAAATTAGATTCCATACATATATCATATATTTTGTTGAACATGAGATGGTTGACTTGAGTGCTAATGTCCAACATCAAATATTTGGAAATATCAGGCTAAACATTAGTTAAACAATATTACCCGGTAATACTTCATATATATATATATATATATATTTTGCATGCCTGCATCTCATGTCATTTAATTTAATATCCCTACTTAATCTGACTGCCTGGTCATCATAAACTGGTGTGGAGCCTGAGCTAGTTTCTGTACATATCAGTCATAACTGAAAACATTTATGAGTGAGAAAATGGCAATCCATTTATTTAATACTGTAATCATAGGCATGGAATGCCGAAGAGCCCCTACATAGGAGTGACAATCACAATTGGTTACAAGTGCCATAGTAGGGGCGTAATTACCAAGTTGATTAGCCATACACATACATGTACAAACAGAAAGGCTGGTGTACTCGATCCCCCAGCAAAATATTATACATGAAAAATTGGGCTAAACCCCTAACAATGGTAAACTAACAATGGTAACAAATCAAATGCGATTAATGGTAACGCAACACCTAATGAGTAAGGGTGCTGTACATATATACACATATATAATGAATAAACCTGCTGATACATGACATAGTGGGCTAATCACACAAACATTTATAAACAAACCATAATGAATGTATGGTAACCCAATACATAATGGGTAAAGGTCCGATATATACACGCATATAACGAAAACTGCCAACTATTAACACATGACACAGAAAGGCAGGGCCAAACTGCCACACAAATGTACTTCGAAAAGTACCTGCACTAAAAACCCTGCGTACACTACTGAACATTCAGTGGAGGAAAAAGCATAACGCAAAACCTCGTGTACCAAACTACTACAGGGAAAAGCGTCAAAAATAACTTTGTGAACTACCTTTCTGTGACCAATGTTTCGCAATGTACCTACACGTTGTGCACGAGCTGATCTATTGGACCTCCACCATTAACACACTATTAGGGAGGGTGGGTGGGATTTTTGAGCAGAGCGTAAACACAACGTTGCTTACTGTACAAGACAGAAGCGGCAACTGAATTTGAAATACATCTCGTCCAGCACAAAGTTGCCCTCTGCCAATCACCTGTCACCATGGGCCACATGCAAAATATATATATATAATGTAAATATATATATATAATATAAATATATATATAGAAATAAGTTAACTAACTGTGTTGATGTGTTAGGCAGTGTTGTCAGAGTAGCCCAGTAAAGCGAGGGAGGGTTTAGTAATGACTACACACATTCATTGTTAGAGAACTGAGAAATTGTGTCTGTGTTGACAGCCAGTCGAAGAAGAAGGGATGATCTACGCTGACCTCGCATTTGGCTCGCCTCGCAGCAGTCAACCAATCGTTGTCCACCAGGCGGACGACTCGGTCGAATACACCACAATCGACTTCACAAAGAAGCATACGTGACCATGTGACACATGCGTCAACATGACCATGTGACGTCTGCTTGGAGTCAACATGAACATGTGATGTCTGCTTGGAGTCAACATGAACATGTGATGTCTGCTTGGAGTCAACATGAACATGTGATGTCTGCTTGGAGTCAACATGACCATGTGACGTCTGCTTGGAGTCAACATGAACATGTGATGTCTGCTTGGAGTCAACATGACCATGTGACATCTGCTTGGAGTCAACATGAACATGTGATGTCTGCTTGGAGTCAACATGACCATGTGATGTCTGCATGACATAACCATTTGATGCTTTGAGTCTGAGATGGTGCATACTATGGAGAGCTGATCCGCCCCACGTCTTTGTCATGTATTCACGCTTGTGCATTTGTTTCAGCAGTAAGTCAGACAACAATGTCGCTGTATCATATTTTGAGCTAAAGCAGTTTTTACGTGAAGCCAGTTTATCTCTGCTGATTTCTCAGATCTTTGAACTAACCATCTCATCAGCAGTGGTCACTATTACTAAAGTAATTAAGTGCTTTATCAGTAATAATTATTATCCTGCTTTGGATACATTGTAATCAGTGTTTCTTTATATTGTGTTATTTTGATATCACAATATTAAATTAATTATGCTTTATAATATTTTGGTAATATAACACTATTGTATGTGTTACCTATACTGACAAGCAAAGACGCTGCAGGATTTCCTTTTTGCAAACAAGTTTTTGTTAATTCATAAACTTATTTATAAATGTATTTCCAGAAAAGTATGTACGCTAGATATATTCATTAGCATAATTTTTTACAGAGCTAGCTCATGGTTATAACAGACATGTATGATGTAATCTACATGTACAAATAGGCAAAATGGCGTAATACTAATATCTAAGGGTCTCCATAAATTGTGGCTTTTAATAATAATTTCTATTTTCATGTTATAATGTCAATTTATATATATTCCAATTTATAATGAAGATTATTGTTATACCAGCAACCAGTATATTATACAGGTGTCTATACATTGCAACCAGTATATTATACAGGTGTCGATCAGCATACATTGCAACCTGTATATCATACAGGTATCGGTATTCATTGCAACTGGTATATTATACAGGTGTCTGCATATATTCCAACCAGCATATTATAAAGGTGTCGGTATACATTGCAACCAGTATATTATAGGTGCTCAGTGTCTAACAACTATTGTGATGAAAGTATTTAAGACATAACATAGTTGTAAATGAATGTTCTGTCCGAATGTTGGTTCATGGAAAACATATATTTGATGGAATTCTGCGATTCTTATAGGGTTTATGACATTTATTATATGTAATTAAATATTGAACATTTAACATGAATGATTAAAATGGGGGTATCCCAAAATATGCAAAGAAATCCTGGACAATTTGATTTAAATCTCGATATGGTTGGGTGTTTTAAGTCAAGACTGTTTCTTTTTCAATTTATTACTTATTTGTTTTGTTAATGTTGCTGTAGCTTTCATATGTTGCACTAATACTTCATGCACTGTGAACATATGGTGCATACTTCATGCACTGCGAGTATATTTGCATTAATACTTGCATTGTGAGCATATAGTGTACTAATGCTTCATGCACTGTGAGTGTATGAAGTCTGCTGTAATAATTGATATGGGAGATTTTAAAAGTATTCAGATATGAATACTTGGCAAAACTGTGATAGTAATCAGATATGAATACTTGGTGGTATTAGTATACGTGTGAACTCAGATAGAAATATTGGGTTGCCCAGGTTTGCTACACCTCCTGTACTCTATTATTCTGGTATGTTTTATATATTTGTTCGCAGTGAATTTTCTGTGTGACATGCAGTGTTGTATATAATCATTATTTTTAATTGCATACCAAAGAGTACAAATGCTATGGTATGTACTGCTACCAGATATAATAGTAGTGATTAGATGTTTTACAAAAGATGTATAATGATTTAATCACTACCTTTAGTTGACAACTTAGATATTGTCCAAGGCTAGGTGAATTTATATACAGTATTTACATGCAGTTGTGTTAGTTGTAGTTTATTTCATTTTACACTATTACAGTTAACAGTCATCAGGCAGTCAGCCACACATTGCTGGTAGTGTGTGTAGTCCTGTGGCAGTCAGCCACGCATTGCTGGTAGTGTGTGTAGTCCTGTGGCAGTCAGCCACACATTGCTGGTAGTGTGTGTAGTCTTGTGGCATTGTGTACTGCTGACTTACCAGAAATGTGCCATTCTGATTGTATATTTGGAAGGATTGTATGCTAATATAACATAAGTGTTGTACAAGAAAGAACTTTTCTATTATTATAGTATTATTACATGTGGCATTAATAATAATAGTTGCTTGAATAATGATGACTGATTTATGAAATTGTAGATGGAATATGTTCTTGTTTACTAATCAGGAAAGCATTTACCGAGGGTAATAGTATATATAGAAGTACCAGTAGTATGAAAGAAGATAGTGGTACTTGTCAGAGAAGTATATTGAGTTTCATGTCGTTCAGTTGACAGATGCGTGAACTATTTTACGGAATTATTCTTGAATTCTGAGTAATCCAAACAGTCTTGTATCCTGGCAAATAAAGTTTTCCCGGCATCAGTAGCAACAGGTAAATTTTTGCATATGAAATCACGTCAAAAGAGACGAGGTGCTATGTACAGTTCAAAGAAATTTTTTCAACTTGAACGCTGAGGTAGAGTATCATGCTCTCAATGGACAGTGGGGTGCTTCAAATCTTCTTGCAGCCATTCAAAGCCTGGTACATTTATTGTGTTCACTCCACATTGCACCCGTTCACATAGCTGAATAAATGTGGTTCTACTTTGAAGTTAAGTGTAAAGTCTACGGTTGGCAAGCCTGCAAAGTTTGGATGAAATGGTCATGGTTACTGCTTCGGTAAATAGATATGAAATCAGCCTTGATTGGATGCTGTGGATACAGATAGAGTGACTTGTATGTAGGAGTGTCAGTGTTTAATACGAAGGAGAGCTGTATAGGAGACTGTAATGTACACACATTAGTCAATCTTCTGTCACTTAGTCCTACCCCTGTCTCTGTAGTGTGTTCATTCAATATGATATTTATATTAATATTGACATTTTAAGTATATATTAGTACACATGTTGTCAGTTTAACTTGTCCATCACTGGAAAGTTGTAGTATATTAGTGAAATATATCCTGGTAAAGCCAAATGATTAATATGTTATGTATGTATTCATGTTTGCCTTAATAGATATTAGTTTGTATTATATATAATATATATTAATTTGTATATGTGTATGATTAAGACATTACATATGTACGTATTCACATTATTTTAATAAATGTTGTTTTGTATTATTAATATAATAAATTGTTTGTGTATATATAATATATCCAGTATACATATGTGTGTATGCATGTATGTGTGGTTGTGTGTACATATAATATGTATTTATATGTGTATGTATGCACATACATTATACACACATAATATGATATAAACACAAATGACAGTACCTAGAGTTGTACACTGACGTATTTATAATAATCTTCTCCAGTCCCTATAGCAGTGTTTGCTTCCGCTATGACATTTATTTTGATTTTCATTGCTACAATTCCCACTGCTGAAATGATAATAATAATGCTGGCAATAGCACTTTTTAAATAAATAATTACAAATCAAAGAGCTCCACAGTAAGTTAAAATAATAACACAAAGAAGTGTTGTGTCTTAAATATTCAATATCGCCGACATAAAATATAAGCAGCGACCATACACTACTCAGAAATTGAAATAATGTCTTAAAATAAACTGTGTTCTTTCAATATACAAGTTACATTCTAATGTAATTATTCTAAGAATGTTTTAGAGATGTGAAATATTGTGTTAATAAATGCAAACTACATTGTATGATATGGAATTGGGGATTTGAAGCAAGGTACATTTGCCAAACATTAGTTAGTCACAACCAAGAATAACGTGTCTTTCTTGCTGATGCAGCAATAGGACTAGAGTTAAATTCTGTGTTTGCCATCCACCAGGGGTGAGAACAACATATCGCAAGGCTGCTACATACAGCTATAAAAAGTTCAAACTCCTGGTAAGAAAAACACAATATATATATATATAAGACTGACAATTTTCGTCAGTGGGTATAGACTATATATTATAGTTCCTTAATTTCGTATTCTTTAATTTACTACCCGTGTAAATCTTCCAATGAATCATTTTCCCTACAATTTCGTGATTTTAATAGGAGCATATGATGGCATTTGACATTAATTGTAATTAATTCGCGAAAACTGTTCAATTTCAGTAAAAATGTAGGCCTATGCTATGGCTACGTACATCGTGGTGACCTATATATTAATGCTTTTGGTCGTATTGTTTGGCTGTAATGGAAGAAAAAGACATTAGAGCTACAGTAAACGCCTGGTCATAATAAAATCTGTTATGGACTTTGTATTTCTTTGAACGGCTCCCTAAGTTGTGTGTGTCGAAAGTCCTTCGAATTTGACAGCCTTGCAACTCGCAGTTTTGACAAGTGCATAAGTATAATAAACGAAACCTTGAATAAACAACTCCACACAGTCACAGCGTATATATCCGCGCACGCTTTGTTAACTACAACTGCTGAACAAGCATCACAGGCAATTTCATTCAAATCACTTAGCACGTAATTCCTTTGACCTCAATGCAATCACTGAAGATTTACCACAAACATTAAACACATTTAGGGGCACTATATTCGTGCGCGGTTCTCGACCGCTGAGCGTGTGTAATCCGAAGCGATGGCACGTGACACCGTGTTTTGCGTCTCCGCCGTGACTAGTGACTCGAGATCACTTGTGTTACGAAGTTGTCTAGGTGGTGCTGCGGTTGTCACCGGGACGCGTACGGAACGAAATGTCGTCGACCACGCTTAGATTGTGTGTGGCGGTAATTATATTGGCGACAGCGTTGTCTCAACCAAGGACACCAACAGTACTGATAGACGTGTTTTCTTTCATTCAACAGATATTGTCGGTGCCGCGTCGCGATGCTACGTCTACGACAGCTGACGTGAGTTCGGAAGAAGTGTCACAATTTATTGAACTGTTTTCAACGCAAGCTTCGTTGAGCTCGAACGATCCAAGTGCACAACAAATAGCCGCTCAACGTTTATTTCCATTGCACAAGCAGACTTTAACGAATGTCTCAAGTGCCTGTCGTAACGATTCTTTGGAACTCATCTCAGCGTTGCTACAGCGCAAGTTGTGGGCAATAACAGGTGAAATTTCACTCATGACTGAGTCATGTCATGGGTTCTTGACTTCTTCAGTTCTTGTTCAATGCGTTGTGGTTACAGTAATGTGATGGGGTCTTATTCAACAAGTCAGCCTTTATTCGGAACAAACTGGCGCTTTGCGCAGTTTGTTTGCCATCCAAGACCAAGGGCAAAGCAAAGGCCCAGATGACAAGTGGACAAGGAACTCCAGGAAGCCATGGCATTGGCTTATCGAGAGTGTGTAACCCGCCCTTCGGAGATATGTGTCAACCTTGTTTTTAAACATATTCACGCTGCTAGCATTTACACAATCTGTAGATAATTTGTTCCATTGATTTATTGTCCTCTGTGTCTGTGAGCAGGGTTGAAAAAAATCATGATTTAAAAAAAAAAAAATCGGATTTTTAAAATTTAAATGGGATTTTTTTAATTTATTTGATTTTTATGATTTTTTGGAAATCTAGTATACACAATGTCATAAAATATTTTACTATCAGGCTATCTGGTGTCGACACAGCTACACAAGTGTGCGCACTTTGTGCTTTTGTATTAAAAAACACAACACTTTGTTGATCTCGATGCTTGTAAACAATTATTTGTGTTAAATTCATATAAATCAGCGATTAAAAAACCGGGAGTCAAAAAAATCAAAAAAATCATAAATCAATGATTTTTTGGAGCAATTTAAATCATGATTTAAATCAATGATTTAAATCAAATGATTTAAACAACCCTGGTCTGTGAGAACAAGTACTTCCTGATATCCAATCTACACTGATCCTTTACTGATGTTACCTGAGGTTCATATCACTAGCTAGCCATATATGGCAGTTGTCACGAGGCAGTTTAGCTAATGACTGTGGAAGTGAGTCGAGGCCTAGTTCATTAGGCATATAATATGTGCCGATGTACAAGCTCTTGCGGGATGTGATGTTCATGCAGTTTGATCCAGAGGATCTCGCACTCTGTCTCTAGGTCTTTCTTATACTAATAACATCTGCTCTTACTGCTATGAAGACTCAACCCCCTCGTTCCATCTCTCTGTCTCTAAACTGTGAAACCTGGAGGGAAAACTTCATGATCTTTGATGTCAGGAGTGATCCAGGCTCTGTGCCAACAACAATATGTCTTTGTCAGGAGGTGATCCAGTTTTTCTCTTTTATTCATTATGGACTGGCAGTTAACATTCAACAGTTGAAGAAGTTTCTCTTTACATTTTGACACAGGACGACATGATCTTGTGGGAGAAAACAAGACCAACAGTGGCCCCGGTGATGAGCACCCGCTGCGTTCCATGTTATTACACAACTCAGAAAGTTTACTAAAGCTGTTGGCAGAGGAGATAGAATGCAAATCAAAAATGGTTGTACTAAAATTTGGCATGTTATATTGGCGGTTAATCTTAGACTTAGGTTATTGCCATTGGCCTTTGTTGATACCCATGACGTTTGTTGATACCCATGACCCAGGCTACTCCAGTAGTCTGGCTTTGACCTGAGGGACTGTCTTGGCAGTGCTTGAGGAAGTCCATTCCATTGGTCAGTGACCCGAAGTGAAAAGAAACTTCGCCTAATCTGGAGCCTTGAATGATTTGCACTTACCAAATGTCAAGGGCCAGGTTTTTACACCAAATGCATAGACGCTCTCAGACACATACACTGCATACGCACATACAGGATGTGGAGGTGGAGGTGTATGCGCCGAACAACAAACATATAGTATTTTCTGTTTAGAATGCTCCATATGTTGCATTAAATTCTAAAGTTCTGGTACTAACTAACTGGTACTGACTGGTACACTGCTGTTTGTCTACAGTTGCTGATGCCGGTTTCAAGCTGCCAAGCGGCGTGCTACAAGGGGACCTCAATTGGCTGGGCTCCTACAGTGAGTGTATCAATGTGACGGCACAGATCAAGGGCAATGACCAGCAGGCGGAGCTGTTCAGGGCCCATTACTGCTCTGCAATGATTGGCTCACAGGTCAGTGGATGATTTAACATGTCACACTTACCACTACACATCATCACTGCTTGGTTGTAAAATAAATAAAAATTCAAATGTAGCATGATCAACGAATGAAGTGTGGGGAATTGGGTATCAGTTAGAAAACTAAACTAGGGATATAATTTTGTATTGCCTTCTAAAGGTAAAGGTATGTTCTTATATAGAGCGGTATCCGGTCCATAGGACTGCTCAAAGCGCTTTACACTTCACCCCCTGGCAGACCTGTTCATTCCAAGGCCATCTCAACTTCTTTGGGAAGTATTCAACCACGCTGCAATTGCTGCACGAAGGCTATTCGTTCACATATCCACCACTGTCTGTATTGCCAGGTACTCATTTATACAGCTGAGTGAACTGTGGCAACGTGGGGTGATCAAACTTGCCAAAGGTTCGAAGCGACCGCAGTGGGATTTGAAACCGGGTTCTCTCGATTGAGAGTCCGGCCTTCTAACCGGTATGCTATCGCGCCCCACTATAACTATATACTAACTATAAGCATACAAACAGATATATTTATAAGACCTAGAGACCAGGGTGCTAATGGAAAAACAACAAGAGAAACAGCAAGTTTGCAAAAATAAATTGGTGATAAGAATTGCGGGAGTGAAAAGAATAGACAAGTGTGGAATGAATGGAAGGGTACAGTTGACGAAGAGAACGGATGCGCTTAGAGTTGAGGGCAGAAGGAGAAGAGGAAGGCCGAGACTGAGATAGGAGGACTGCGTAAAGAGAGATTCAGCGGGAGTGGGAGGGAAGTGGAGAGTGAGAGGAAGGGATAGGATGGAGTGGAGATGGCAGTGAGACGGGATTGATGACAAAGAAGAAGAAAAAATTTATGACCAGTATCAGTGCCAGCCTCACCCCGGACTTCAGGGACAAAGAGGAGCAATAACAACAAAGCGACCACTATTGCCCCTGTCTGGTCCAGCCACAAAGCAGGTGACCATAGTCAATCTGCTCAGTGGGGCGATTACTGTAACAAGTATTTTGTTGGTGTGATAAACAGCCATAACATGACAAGTGACAATCAAACAAGTGACTGGTGATGAAGACAAGTATGTTGTACATGTATTTGTCAGGGTCTCTTGTCCAGCCAGGCAGTCACCCTGGGTCTGTGTGTTCCGAGGGCGTGCACTGAGGTGGACATGCAACACGTGCTCAAGGCAGGTGAGTTGAGGACACGTCCCTTGTGAGCAACTATGCATGTACACATGTCTTACATGTGACTTTAAGGGTCTATGTATGTAACAAGGGGGCACGAAAATGTTAAGATTCTGAGATTTTGCTGTCAAGACATTTGTGATGATTGACAGCACAGTGGGTGGGCTTAACATTTGTAGTATTATGGACTTCATCATATTACTTTGGACAATGATTTAACAGACTGGGTCTCCGTGTGTGCCACGGCCTGCTTCAAAAAACATGACTACATTCATTTGTAATGAATCCATGACTTCTGTGGGTATTCATATTACAACATTCTCTGTCAAAAACTGGGTACGATTTGCCAACTAGTCCAGCACCATGCTTCTCTCCCTGCATAAGGGTGTTATGTCTGTACTAATGTATAGCAAAAACATGATTACCTGTGCGACGGTGTCGGTTCACAACGATGTAATGGCTTTATTCCAAACCTAGCTGACAGACATGAAACTTATAACAGCTAACTACACTGCATGTTTACTACCAATATCACAAGGGTGTAGGACGTTGGAAATATGTCTTGGGTGAGACACTAAAAGCCATTAGTACTATCTGTCTGGTGTAATGACATCTAAGTCAGAGGAAGAAATAGTTGACATGTTGTGACTGTATTAGCAATGACATTTTTATTAATTCTGTCAGAATAATAATGTTGTAAAGGTGTGTGCACAAAATAATTGACATTTACAAAATAAGTTTCCCTAGAGTAAGACTGTGTTATCTTTTCTGTTAAACGTCCATGCGTTGTGTTGATACCTGTGCATCATACTATTGCACTTGACACTTGGTGACAAGGAGTGTGTTTGTTTGTAGCTTTGTCGAAAGTGTCACTAGGTTCTATGACAGTCACCATGACATGTCTACCCAAGTCAACTCGATTCGGTCCATCCGAAGTGATCCTCATGTGAGTGGAGTCAGTAGTGGAGCCAGTACTGGGGCCAGTAGTGGAGCCAGTACTGGGGCCAGTAGTGGAGCCAGTACTGGGGCCAGTAGTGGAGCCAGTACTGGGGCCAGTAGTGGAGCCAGTACTGGGGCCAGTAGTGGAGCCACTAGCTGTGTACACAAATGTAGGAATAAAGTAACCGGAAAAAGTCAGTTTTAAAATATATTTCTAGTTCATTGTATTTGTAATATAAATTGAAATACTCGATACAAAACAAGATATGTATGTGCAGATTCATTAGGAATACTGTATACATATTACATATCCACAGGGAATATTCGCCTTAATCATAACATTTTATTGTGCTCAATTATCAGTGAAAAACCTACCTAGTATCAACTTCAAGATGCTAACTCGTTTGTGCAATGTTTGTATATAGTTTTTTTGTGAAATCAGACAAACTATTAAATTACTTAATATTTGGTCAAACATTAATTGAAGTGAAAATGGAAACGCTGGAAACTCATGAATTTCACCCTTGGTGAAATTTTTTCACTTTGTCAGGTGATCAACGAGAGAATGGAAGGCACACCCATGATCGGCATTGACCCACACAGTGTTTACTATTTTGGATATCTAATATTTTGATCCTTACCAGATCTAATGACAAAAGTAAATTTTGTTTAATGATTTGAACAAAAATACGCATTTTTTTACTTAACAGGCTGCAGATGTTACAATAATATTCACACACTATATATTTGGACATCAACGAATTGGATTTACAATAGGCGGCGAAATCAGTTGAGGAAGAAGTTTTAATATGTACCGCTGCTTTACAAATACTTCACTTTATATATTTTTAACATGTTTTTCGTGTTTAGTGTCTTCTTGGCCTGTCTGGGGGCAGCACTGCTGGCCGGCACGCTCTATGATGTCATCATTCACCAGGCAAAGCTTGAGCCTGCTACTACCCCACTGAACATAGACGGAGTCATGGATGGAGCTCCCCCTATTGGGGTAGATGGGGTAACATCGGAAACAACCCCACTAATGGGAGGCCAGGGCTCAAAGACTGTCACTGGTGAGGGCAATTTACATGATATTTAATAAGATTGCCTTCCAAAGCAAAAGTACCAGATGGCAAGTGGACAAGGAAGTCATAGGATTTTTGTGCCTATGACTTCCTTGTCCACTTGCCATCTGGATTTCTGATGCAAATAAGTGTCAGATTCCGCCCTGGATCCTCGTGCACGGAGCCACGTTCAGACACTGCAGGCTGCCGAAACTTGTATGAAATGTGGTTTCAAAGATCGACGTGGCCAGGTATGACAGAGGTACGTGATTATCAGGTCGACCAGCGACTGCCAAATCCAGCGTGTGCCATCGACGAATGGTGGATGGCTGTAGAAGGTGAAGGGAAGTACCCCAACTTAACAAAGACGGCACTTGCTGTGTTGACTTGCTTCCATGGCCCACTGGTGGAGGGCAGTTTTAATATCATGGGCGACCTGATGGGAGGCCGCAACTTCAGGGTGGAGCTGCCGACGTACTCGGGTCTGGAGACTGTGAAGTACAGGCTGGGAATGGAGAGGAGCAGTGAGCAGACACGTGATGCTGCAATCAAGCTGCTCGCAGTTGACAATCCTGTATTGGCCCACCCCCCAAGAAACCTGATGCGGAACATGAAGCTGGCGTACATCACACACAGCACGGTGAAGCAGAATACCAGGGAGGGCATGCAGAACAATAGTTTGGCATCGCTGGACAAGCAACATTGATGTCGAAACACAAAGCACAAGAGCAGACAACCAAAGATGCAAAGCGACTGAAGACTCTCCACCTTCTGTGGTGAAGAAGAGAGAAAATGCAAGACAGAAAGCAACAAGTGACAGGAATGACAGGAAGAAATGCAGACAACAAAAGAACCAGTGATCAAGTTATTTGTCCACAAGGAACACATTCATGCAGACATTTCTTTGTAATTTTCATACAGAACACTATACTTTCAAGGAGAGATTTCTTTGTCATTTTTACAACAAACACTTCTTTTTTTGTCATACACTACTTATCGTGAATTGTGTGTAATACGCATTTAAAGTTATATGTAGAATATTATAAGTCTTATCATATGTATAATAAATATTCATCTACTGTTACTTCCATTTTTGTTTTATAAAATCACAAATGTATTTCTCGTACTGAATATTAAAAAACGAGTGTAAAAATACATTCAGTTATACCACAGACAATGTGGTTTGTAAAAAAAATTGGTCCCCCTACCACATTCTTGCGTCACGCAGAAATCTTCCTCTTAAATGGTTTCTCTCCTCTCACATGCTTGTGAATAAGATAAGTCTGTTGTAAAACAATATAAGTCGACAGCAAATCAAATGTAAGTTCTTTATATAAGACATGTTCATCCTAAGGCAATGTAAGAAAGGTCCATCCATGTAAGGTCAATATCAGTTCACTGTGAGACAGGACAATGTAATGTACCTCTGCTGGGTATTCTCCCCTGTATCTGTGTGTGTTTGTGTCCATCTGTTTGATCAGAGAGTTCGAGACTGGTGAAGACGGCTCTCGCCCTGTCTCTCTACTCGAATGGTGCGAAGGTTCTCGATGCAAGCACGACGCGAGAGGGAACCCTTGGCGCCATCCATGGCATGCGTTTCATCAGCATGACCTGGGTGATGCTTGGTCATGTGTACGTCTTCGGCGCCTCATCCTTCAGTAAGTCTTCTACAGCAGAGCAGAGGGTCAGCAGTAGAACACTGGACTGTCGGTCGAGATGACCAGGGGTCAGGTCTACCTGCTGCCGCCTTGAAACTTGGGGAAATTATGTTCACCCCACTTTGCCTGTATTTCTACCTGGTGTCTGTGCCACGACAAGTAAAAGATTCTGCAGAAGGAGATGGATAAGGCATATCATGGACTCGCTCGCAAACTCTAGAGCTAGAAGGGAAACTCTGAAAATAAACCATTCTTATGTTAGCCCTAGACAGAGCTGTTTGGAATATAACCTCATAAGTCATGAGCAGTTACTGTGTTCTAGGAGCAGGGCTCTTTATAACTTAATATACATGGATACAGGAATAGAAGATAGAGGAATAGAAGGAATATGAGTTGTTCTACATTGGCAGTGAGAAATAGCATTTTCTAAATGTATAAATTGATTGTAACTATGAGTAATCGTAACCGACTATAAGTTTTGTCTGAGTTACTGAATGAACTAAACAACCCCATTCAGCATGGTTTTGTGGTTATATGTTATACTAAATTGTGGCCATTTTGATTGATTTCAGAGAACCCTCTTATCCTGTTATCTTACCTCCAACGGTTCACCTTCCAAGCTATCTGGAACGCCACAGTGTCAGTAGACTCGTTCTTTGTGATGAGGTCAGTTCACTACATGTACATGCTTTTTGACTGTGTTGCAACTTCTGTGGGTTATGTTGTCACAGTGTTGTGTGACAGTTGCAACTTCTGTGGGTTATGTTGTCACAGTGTTGTATGACAGTTGTGGCTTCTGTTTGTTGCTACAGTGGCACTCTGGGGTCCTGCATGTGGTTGTTGCAGTGGTACCACTCTGGTGTCCTAGCTGTGTCTCTTGATCTGGTGTCCTAACCATGGTTGTTGTTGCAGTGGCACTCTGTTGTCTTAAATGTGGTTGTTGTTGCAGTGTCACTCTGGTGTCCTAACTGTGGTTGTTGTTGCAGTGTCATTCTGGTGTCCTAACTGTGGTTGTTGCTGCAGTAGCACTCTGGTGTCCTAACTGTGTTTGTTGTTGCAGTATCACTCTGGTTGGTGTCCAAACTGTGGTTGTTGTTGCAGTGGCACTCTGGCTGGTGTCCTGTGTTTTTGTTGCAGTGGCACTGTGGTGTCCTAACTGTGTTTGTTGTTGCATGGGCATTCTAGCTGGTGTCCTAACCATGGTTGTTGTTGCAGTGGAACTCTGTTGTCCTAAATGTGGTTGTTGTTGCATTGGCACTCTGGCTGGTGTCCTAACTGTGGCTGTTGTTGCAGTAGCACTCTGGCTGGTATCCTAACTGTGTTTGTTGTTGCAGTAGCACTCTGGCTGGTGTCCTAACTGTGGTTGTTGTTGCAGTAGCACTCTGGCTGGTGTCTTAACTGTAGCTGTTGTTGCAGTAGCACTCTGGCTGGTATCCTAACTGTGTTTGTTGTTGCAGTAGCACTCTGGCTAGTGTTCGAACTGGGTTTGTTGCTGCAGTAGCACTCTGGCTGGTATCCTGTGTTTTTTTGTTGCAGTGGCACTCTGGTTGGTGTCCTATCTGTGGTTGTTGTTGCAGTGGCACTCTGGCTGGTGTCCTAACTGTGGTTGTTGTTGCAGTGGCACTCTGGTGTCCTACCTCCTGCTGCGAGAGATGAAGAGATCAGGAGGACCAATGAAGATCAACTGGCTGCATTTCTACCTGCATCGTTACTGGAGGTGAGTGTGTGTTAAGTCTGTGCTTTAATGTTGATCAGTCAATTACTTTAACAACTTAATATCATTAGTTGTATTTCCCTTTTTTGGTCAATGAATTTGTATGGATTGTTTATATTTTATCTGTATTAGATAAACGATTAATGTGTTTTGATGTGGTGCGCGGTGGTCTAGGCGGTAGAACTGTGGGACGGGTGGTCTAGGTGGTAGAGCTGTGGGACGGGGTGGTCTAGGTGGTAGAACTGTGGGACGGGGTGGTCTAGGTGGTAGAGCTGTGGGACGGGGTGGTCTAGGTGGTGGAGCTGTGGGACGGGGTGGTCTAGGTGGTAGATCTGTGGGACGGGGTGATCTATGTGGTAGAGCTGTGGGACGGGTGATCTATGTGGTAGAGCTGTGGGACGGGGTGGTCTAGGTGGTAGAGCTGTGGGACGGGTGGTCTAGGTGGTAGAGCTGTGGGACGGGGTGGTCTAGGTGGTAGAACTGTGGGACGGGGTGGTCTAGGTGGTAGAGCTGTGGGACGGGTGGTCTAGGTGGTAGAGCTGTGGGACGGGGTGGTCTAGGTGGTAGAGCTGTGGGACGGGGTGGTCTAGGTGGTAGAGCTGTGGGACGGGTGGTCTAGGTGGTAGAGCTGTGGGACGGGGTGGTCTAGGTGGTAGAGCTGTGGGACGGGTGGTCTAGGTGGTAGAACTGTGGGACGGGTGGTCTAGGTGGTAGAACTGTGGGACGGGGTGGTCTAGGTGGTAGATCTGTGGGACGGGGTGGTCTAGGTGGTAGAGCTGTGGGACAGGGTGGTCTAGGTGGTAGAACTGTGGGACGGGGTGGTCTAGGTGGTAGAGCTGTGGGACGGGTGGTCTAGGTGGTAGAGCTGTGGGACGGGGTGGTCTAGGTGGTAGAACTGTGGGACGGGTGGTCTAGGTGGTAGAACTGTGGACGGGGTGGTCTAGGTGGTAGAACTGTGGGACGGGGTGGTCTAGGTGGTAGAGCTGTGGGACGGGGTGATCTAGGTGGTAGAGCTGTGGGACGGGTGGTCTAGGTGGTCAGGGTTGACTGAATTACTTTTATTTTGTACTTGATTAAAAGTAAGAGTAATTCACTTTGAAACTACTTGAGTAAAAGTAAAAGTAGCTGGTAAAATAAACTACTTGAGTAAAAAGTAAAAGTACTTTTCAAAAGTACTTGAAGTAAAAGTAAGAAGTATTTTGAAAAATTACATTATCTTTAATGAGAGCTCACAACATCAAATAAATTCAGTTAAATACAGAACTTAATTAATGATGAGGCACAATCTGTCTTTTTATCGGGGTATCGGAGGAGCTAGATTGTACAACAGGATATGTATAGGCAGGTGTGATTGTATCTGAGTAGGTAGAGGGTCAGTCCAGTACTAGTAGTAGCCTCTCAGGGAAACTGGTCAAGGGTAATATAACCTAGCACTGCCTATAGTAAAATTTACAAAGACATTTGATGCCTAGCTGATCGAGCCATCTGGCTTGTGATCCCCCACCATCTCATGTCTTCCCAGACATGTCTTATCAGCTTACACAAACATTGAAACAACACGCTTTAGCAGCTAGCTGTGTTGGTTACCTAGTACCAGCTGGGGCTAGAATTGATCAGAAGACAGACTAGTGCAACAGAGGTATGCTGTTGCTAATTGCAATTAAAAGTGACCTGTCAGGGCCCCTGTCCCTGTCCTTGATAATATTTATGGGTCAGCTTGAATAAGTCATTGCTGGGAAAGGATGCTGCCAAATGGCAGAGTATAAATTCTTTACTGTTTAGTTCTGTAGAGTAATCATTATTATGAATTTATTAAACATCTCAATATGAATTTTATTTGTGAAAGTAAAATGCTGTTTAATGCTGACGTAAGCCGATAAGGCCGCTGCTGACAATGCCAATGGGCGAAAATCGGTTCTCGTTTTCGATCCACGATGCGCGTTCGCTCACGAATATCAGAATTGTGTCAGTGTATGGGGATTATCAATACATTGTCGAAATTGCAAATTTTAATATTTATAATACGTATTGGAAACTTACTGATTAGTAGTTTATATGGTGCAACGGAGACATTTGCATCATGGTTTGAGATGGCGTTCAAGCATTGTGCGCTCGAAGTGACATTTCATGTCAACTGCCTTGACCTGACCTATGCCAATATTTGGCAGACTTCGTTCACTGATGTAGATATAAAACAGTGGTTGTGTCGATTTCCCGAAGAGAGGTATGCATGCAAATATGGTCGCGAACTGGCGTGCGATTGAATGATATTAATAGCTTTTGGCCTGGCGACTATGAACAGTTTTTGAAATGTCGTTGACGGTGGAGCGCCACCGCCGGCAGCAGCGGTTTCGCCAAAAAATGTTAAGAAAATATATTGCGAAGTATATAAAAGTAACGGAGTAAAATGTCACGTTACTTTAGACAAAACTACTTCGTTACAAGTAAAAGTATTTAGTCAAAATTCTACTTCATTACATGCCAATTACTTGAAATAACTACTCAAGTATTGTAACGAAGTACTTTTACTTCGTTACATGCCAACCCTGTAGGTGGTAGGGGTGTGGTGGTCTAGGTGGTAGAGCTGTGGGGCGCGGTGGTCTAGCTGGTAGAGGTATGGGATGGAGTGGTCTAGGTTGTAGAGCTATGGGACGGAGTGGTCTAGGTGGTAGAGCTGTGGGACGGAGTGGTCTAGGTGGTAGAGCTGTGGGGCGCGGTGGTCTAGGTGGTAGAGGTATGGGATGGAGTGGTCTAGGTTGTAGAGCTATGGGACGGAGTGGTCTAGGTGGTAGAGCTGTGGGACGGAGTGGTCTAGGTGGTAGAGCTGTGGGACGGAATGGTCTAGGTGGTAGAGCTATGGGATGGAGTGGTCTAGGTGGTAGAGCTGTGGGGCGCGGTGGTCTAGCTGGTAGAGGTATGGGATGGAGTGGTCTAGGTTGTAGAGCTATGGGACGGAGTGGTCTAGGTGGTAGAGCTGTGGGACGGAGTGGTCTAGGTGGTAGAGCTGTGGGACGGAATGGTCTAGGTGGTAGAGCTGTGGGACGGAATGGTCTAGGTGGTAGAGCTGTGAGGCATGGTGGTCTAGGTAGTAGAGTTATGGAGCGTGGTGGTCTAAGTTGTAGAGCTGTGGAGCGTGTTGGTCTAGGTAGTAGAGCATTGGACAGTCGGTCGAGGGATGGGGTTCAAAACCACCTACTGGCATTTCGAAATGTTGCCAATATCGTTCACCCCACTTTGCCTGTTTCTTTCGGAAGGGACACTAAAAGCTGTTGGTCCCTTCTATTTGGTGTCTATGCCAGGGGAAGTGAAAGTCTCACATGGGTTAAATGTATAACCTGCAGTGGACATAACACATTATTTTATGTCGTGTTTTGCATTTTGACGTTTTGTCATCTTAGTGTCTGCTAAAAAAATGGCTAAACAAAATTTCATTTGGCTAAACAAAATTTGAACCTTTAGCCAAATTTGCTAAAAAGATTTTAGGCCCAGCACTAGCCTAGTATGTAGGTATTTACATTTCCAAAATTGAATAACATTTGCCATTTTTCAGACCATTTAGCTAATTTGTCTACATCATTTTGTAAATGTTGTTTACCACCAGCAGCGTTAACCTTTCTAAACACTTCTGTGTCATCTGCAAATTTCAGTACATTGCTTGTTATATTGTTGTCCATTGATATAAATTAAGAATAATAAAGGTCCTAATACTGATACTTGTGGTACACCACTCAAAACTGATTTCCAGTTTGAAACCTCTCCATATACTACAAGCTGTCTTCTGTCAGTCAGCAATTACATGTACATATATGTGTGTGTGTGCGTGCGTGCGTGCGTGCGTGCGTGCGTGCGTGCGTGCGTGCGTGTGTGGAGGGTGGGTGGTGTGTGTTTATGCAATTTTACAATATTAAAAAAAAATCCTGTTAAGATATAAACAGACAAGGACAGCACCCAAGAAATAATGAGCGTTGAATGAGCATCTTCCTGTGTTTGTACTACCATGACGTGTCACTACAAGTGTCTGTCCCAGACTGACAGCCCCCTACGTGCTGGTGATGGCCGTGTGGATCATCCTCTTCCCCCTCATGGGCAGTGGGCCACTGTGGGCCACCCAGACGATGACGACGATGTGTGATTCCTGGTGGAGGAACATGCTCTACATAAACAACCTCTTCCCCTCCTCTCAGGAAGTATGTCTCAAGTCTCCAGTTCTGCCACTGTTTATCTTCTTTTGCAAGAATGCGCATGCAGACACATGCTTCATATGTGTTCCACATATGCATACATGTTTCGTATGCATTAAGCACACAGGCTTCATTATTATGTGTTCCACATATGCACACACTTCACACACACGCTTCAAATTCGCAGCCACATACACGTTTCATATGATATGATCCATACAAGCATGCATACCACACACGTACACATGCACACACAGACACATGTGCACATGTACAATCGCACGTGCATGCACACACACGTGCACACATGCGCACTTCCATGTATTGTGATCCTCCAGCCTTCCAGTCGAAGCCTGCTAGATGTGACTGAGTGAGATATGTTGTTGCAGTGTATGGGCTGGATGTGGTACGTGGCCAATGACCTGCAGTTCTACCTCATCAGTCCCCTCATCCTGGTGCCCATCTTCTGGTAAGTCTCACACAGACACGGGGCTTTGGGACACAAACATACACAGCACACACATCTCTGTCAATATTGAAACATTCACAGTTCACTGGGCTCTGGGACACAAACATACACAACACACACATCTCTGGCAATATTTAAACATTCACAGTTCACGGGGCTCTGGGAAACAAACATACACAGCGCACACATCTCTGGCAATATTGAAACATTCACAGTTCACAGGGCTCAGGGACATAAACATACACAACACACACATCTCTGTCAATATTGAAACATTCACAGTTCACAGGGCTCAGGGACACAAACATACACAGCGCACACATCTCTGGCAATATTTAAACATTCACAGTTCACAGGGTTCAGGGACACAAACATACACAGCGCACACATCTCTGGCAATATTTAAACATCCACAGTTCACAGGGCTCACGGAACACAAACATACACAGCGCACACATCTCTGGCAATATTGAAACATTCACAGGGCTCAGGGACACAAACATACACAGCGCACACATCTCTGGCAATATTTAAACATTCACAGTTCACAGGGTTCAGGGACACAAACATACACAGCGCACACATCTCTGGCAATATTTAAACATCCACAGTTCACAGGGCTCACGGAACACAAACATACACAGCGCACACATCTCTGGCAATATTGAAACATTCACACTTCACAGGGCTCAGGGACACAAACATACACAGCACACACATCTCTGTCAATATTGAAACATTCACAGGGCTCAGGGACACAAACATACACAACACACGCATCTCTGTCAATATTGAAACATTCACACTTCACGGGGCTCAGGGACACAAACATACACAGCACACACATCTCTGGCAATATTTAAACATTCACAGTTCACGGGGCTCAGGGACACAAACATACACAACACACGCATCTCTGTCAATATTGAAACATTCACACTTCACGGGGCTCTGGGACACAAACATACACAACACACACATCTCTGTCAATATTTAAACATTCACATTTCACAGGGCTCTGGGACACAAACATACACAGCACACACATCTCTGTCAATTTTGAAACATTCACACTTCACGGGGCTCAGGGACACAAACATACACAACACACACATCTCTGTCAATATTGAAACATTCACACTTCACGGGGCTCAGGGACACAAACATACACAACACACACATCTCTGGCAATATTTAAACATTCACAGTTCACGGGGCTCAGGGACACAAACATACACAGCACACACATCTCTGGCAATATTGAAACATTCACAGTTCACAGGGCTCTGGGACACAAACATACAACACACACATCTCTGTCAATATTGAAACATTCACAGTTCACGGGGCTCTGGGACACAAACATACACAACACACACATCTCTGTCAATATTGAAACATTCACAGGGCTCAGGGACACAAACATACACAGCACACACATCTCTGGCAATATTGAAACATTCACAGTTCACTGGGCTCTGGGACACAAACATACACAACACACACATCTCTGTCAATATTGAAACATTCACTGGGCTCTGAGACACAAACATACACAACACACACATCTCCGGCAATATTGAAACATTCACAGTTCACGGGGCTCAGGGACACAAACATACACAGCACATACATCTCTGGCAATATTGAAACATTCACAGTTCACTGGGCTCTGGGACACAAACATACACAACACACACATCTCTGGCAATATTGAAACATTCACAGTTCACGGGGCTCTGGGACACAAACATACACAGCACACACATCTCTGTCAATATTGAAACATTCACAGTTCACGGGGCACTGGGACACAAACATACACAGCGCACACATCTCTGTCAATATTGAAACATTCACAGTTCACAGGGCTCAGGGACACAAACATACACGACACACACACATCTCTGGCAATATTGAAACATTCACAGTTCACAGGGCTCAGGGACACAAACATACACAACACACACATCTCTGTCAATATTGAAACATTCACAGTTCACAGGGCTCAGGGACACAAACATACACAGCGCACACATCTCTGGCAATATTTAAACATTCACAGTTCACAGGGTTCAGGGACACAAACATACACAGCTCACACATCTCTGGCAATATTTAAACATTCACAGTTCACAGGGCTCAGGGACACAAACATACACAGCGCACACATCTCTGGCAATATTGAAACATTCACACTTCACAGGGCTCAGGGACACAAACATACACAACACACGCATCTCTGTCAATATTGAAACATTCACACTTCACGGGGCTCAGGGACACAAACATACACAGCACACACATCTCTGGCAATATTTAAACATTCACAGTTCACGGGGCTCAGGGACACAAACATACACAACACACGCATCTCTGTCAATATTGAAACATTCACACTTCACGGGGCTCTGGGACACAAACATACACAGCACACACATCTCTGGCAATATTTAAACATTCACAGTTCACGGGGCTCAGGGACACAAACATACACAGCGCACACATCTCTGGCAATATTTAAACATTCACAGTTCACGGGGCTCTGGGACACAAACATACACAGCACACACATCTCTGGCAATATTGAAACATTCACAGTTCACAGGGCTCAGGGACACAAACATACACAGCACACACATCTCTGGCAATATTTAAACATTCACAGTTCACAGGGCTCAGGGACACAAACATACACAGCACACACATCTCTGGCAATATTTAAACATTCACAGTTCACAGGGCTCAGGGACACAAACATACACAGCACACACATCTCTGGCAATATTGAAACATTCACAGTTCACAGGGCTCTGGGACACAAACATACACAGCACACACATCTCTGGCAATATTTAAACATTCACAGTTCACAGGGCTCAGGGACACAAACATACACAGCACACACATCTCTGGCAATATTTAAACATTCACAGTTCACGGGGCTCAAGGACACAAACATACACAACACACGCATCTCTGTCAATATTGAAACATTCACACTTCACGGGGCTCTGGGACACAAACATACACAACACACACATCTCTGTCAATATTTAAACATTCACATTTCACAGGGCTCTGGGACACAAACATACACAGCACACACATCTCTGTCAATTTTGAAACATTCACACTTCACGGGGCTCAGGGACAAACATACACAACACACACATCTCTGTCAATATTGAAACATTCACACTTCACGGGGCTCAGGGACACAAACATACACAACACACACATCTCTGGCAATATTTAAACATTCACAGTTCACGGGGCTCAGGGACACAAACATACACAGCACACACATCTCTGGCAATATTGAAACATTCACAGTTCACAGGGCTCTTGGTCACAAACATACAACACACACATCTCTGTCAATATTGAAACATTCACAGTTCACGGGGCTCTGGGACACAAACATACACAACACACACATCTCTGTCAATATTGAAACATTCACAGGGCTCAGGGACACAAACATACACAGCACACACATCTCTGGCAATATTGAAACATTCACAGTTCACTGGGCTCTGGGACACAAACATACAACACACACATCTCTGGCAATATTGAAACATTCACAGTTCACGGGGCTCTGGGACACAAACATACACAACACACACATCTCTGTCAATATTGAAACATTCACAGGGCTCAGGGACACAAACATACACAGCACACACATCTCTGGCAATATTGAAACATTCACAGTTCACTGGGCTCTGGGACACAAACATACAACACACACATCTCTGGCAATATTGAAACATTCACAGTTCACGGGGCTCTGGGACACAAACATACACAACACACACATCTCTGTCAATATTTAAACATTCACAGTTCACTGGGCTCTGGGACACAAACATACACAACACACACATATCTGTCAATATTGAAACATTCACAGTTCACTGGGCTCTGGGACACAAACATACACAACACACACATCTCTGGCAATATTGAAACATTCACAGTTCACGGGGCTCTGGGACACAAACATACACAACACACACATCTCTGTCAATATTTAAACATTCACAGTTCACTGGGCTCTGGGACACAAACATACACAACACACACATATCTGTCAATATTGAAACATTCACAGTTCACTGGGCTCTGGGACACAAACATACACAACACACACATCTCTGTCAATATTTAAACATTCACAGTTCACTGGGCTCTGGGACACAAACACACACAACACACACATCTCTGGCAATATTGAAACATTCACAGTTCACAGGGCTCAGGGACACAAACATACACAACACACACATATCTGTCAATATTGAAACATTCACAGTTCACTGGGCTCTGGGACACAAACATACACAACACACACATCTCTGGCAATATTGAAACATTCACAGTTCACTGGGCTCTGGGACACAAACACACACAACACACACATCTCTGGCAATATTGAAACATTCACAGTTCACGGGGCTCAGGGACACAAACATACACAGCACACACATCTCTGTCAATATTGAAACGTTCACAGTTCACTGGGCTCTGGGACACAAACACACACAACACACACATCTCTGGCAATATTGAAACATTCACAGTTCACGGGGCTCAGGGACACAAACATACACAGCACACACATCTCTGTCAATATTGAAACATTCACAGTTCACGGGGCTCTGGGACACAAACATACACAGCATAAACATCTCTGGCAATATTGAAACATTCACAGTTCACAGGGCGCTGGGACACAAACATGCACAACACACACATCTCTGGCAATATTGAAACATTCACAGTTCACGGGGCTCTGGGACACAAACATACACAGCGCACACATCTCTGTCAATATTGAAACATTCACAGGGCGCTGGGACACAAACATACACAACACACACACATCTCTGGCAATATTGAAACATTCACAGTTCACGGGGCTCTGGGACACAAACATACACAACACACACATCTCCGGCAATATTGAAACATTCACTGGGCTCTGAGACACAAACATACACAACACACACATCTCCGGCAATATTGAAACATTCACAGTTTACGGGGCTCAGGGACACAAACATACACAGCACATACATCTCTGGCAATATTGAAACATTCACAGTTCACTGGGCTCTGGGACACAAACATACACAGCACACACATCTCTGTCAATATTGAAACATTCACAGTTCATGGGGCTCTGGGACACAAACATACACAACACACACATCTCTGGCAATATTGAAACATTCACAGTTCATGGGGCACTGGGACACAAACATACACAGCACACACATCTCTGGCAATATTGAAACATTCACAGTTCATGGGGCTCTGGGACACAAACATACACAACACACACATCTCTGGCAATATTGAAACATTCACAGTTCACGGGGCACTGGGACACAAACATACACAACACTCACACATCTCTGGCAATATTGAAACATTCACTGGGCTCTGAGACACAAACATACACAACACACACATCTTCGGCAATATTGAAACATTCACAGTTCACGGGGCTCAGGGACACAAACATACACAGCACACACATCTCTGTCAATATTGAAACATTCACAGTTCACGGGGCACTGGGACACAAACATACACAACACTCACACATCTCTGTCAATATTGAAACATTCACAGTTCACAGGGCTCTGGGACACAAACATACACAGCACACACATCTCTGTCAATATTGAAACATTCACAGTTCACAGGGCTCAGGGACACAAACATACACAGCGCACACATCTCTGGCAATATTTAAACATTCACAGTTCACGGGGCTCAGGGACACAAACATACACAACACACACATATCTCTCAATATTGAAACATTCACAGTTCACTGGGCTCTGGGACACAAACATACACAACACACACATCTCTGTCAATATTTAAACAGTCACAGTTCACTAGGCTCTGGGACACAAACACACACAACACACACATCTCTGGCAATATTGAAACATTCACAGTTCACGGGGCTCAGGGACACAAACATACACAGCACACACATCTCTGTCAATATTGAAACGTTCACAGTTCACTGGGCTCTGGGACACAAACATGCACAACACACACATCTCTGGCAATATTGAAACATTCACAGTTCACGGGGCTCTGGGACACAAACATACACAGCATAAACATCTCTGGCAATATTGAAACATTCACAGTTCACAGAGCGCTGGGACACAAACATACACAACACACACATCTCTGGCAATATTGAAACATTCACAGTTCACGGGGCTCTGGGACACAAACATACACAGCGCACACATCTCTGTCAATATTGAAACATTCACACTTCACAGGGCTCAGGGACACAAACATACACAACACACGCATCTCTGTCAATATTGAAACATTCACACTTCACGGGGCTCAGGGACACAAACATACACAGCACACACATCTCTGGCAATATTTAAACATTCACAGTTCACGGGGCTCAGGGACACAAACATACACAACACACGCATCTCTGTCAATATTGAAACATTCACACTTCACGGGGCTCTGGGACACAAACATACACAACACACACATCTCTGTCAATTTTGAAACATTCACACTTCACGGGGCTCAGGGACACAAACATACACAACACACACATCTCTGTCAATATTGAAACATTCACACTTCACGGGGCTCAGGGACACAAACATACACAACACACACATCTCTGGCAATATTTAAACATTCACAGTTCACGGGGCTCAGGGACACAAACATACACAGCACACACATCTCTGGCAATATTGAAACATTCACAGTTCACAGGGCTCTGGGACACAAACATACAACACACACATCTCTGTCAATATTGAAACATTCACAGTTCACGGGGCTCTGGGACACAAACATACACAACACACACATCTCTGTCAATATTGAAACATTCACAGGGCTCAGGGACACAAACATACACAGCACACACATCTCTGGCAATATTGAAACATTCACAGTTCACTGGGCTCTGGGACACAAACATACACAACAAACACATCTCTGTCAATATTGAAACATTCACTGGGCTCTGAGACACAAACATACACAACACACACATCTCCGGCAATATTGAAACATTCACAGTTCACGGGGCTCAGGGACACAAACATACACAGCACATACATCTCTGGCAATATTGAAACATTCACAGTTCACTGGGCTCTGGGACACAAACATACACAACACACACATCTCTGGCAATATTGAAACATTCACAGTTCACGGGGCTCTGGGACACAAACATACACAGCACACACATCTCTGTCAATATTGAAACATTCACAGTTCACGGGGCACTGGGACACAAACATACACAGCGCACACATCTCTGTCAATATTGAAACATTCACAGTTCACAGGGCTCAGGGACACAAACATACACGACACACACACATCTCTGGCAATATTGAAACATTCACAGTTCACAGGGCTCAGGGACACAAACATACACAACACACACATCTCTGTCAATATTGAAACATTCACAGTTCACAGGGCTCAGGGACACAAACATACACAGCGCACACATCTCTGGCAATATTTAAACATTCACAGTTCACAGGGTTCAGGGACACAAACATACACAGCTCACACATCTCTGGCAATATTTAAACATTCACAGTTCACAGGGCTCAGGGACACAAACATACACAGCGCACACATCTCTGGCAATATTGAAACATTCACACTTCACAGGGCTCAGGGACACAAACATACACAACACACGCATCTCTGTCAATATTGAAACATACACTTCACGGGGCTCAGGGACACAAACATACACAGCACACACATCTCTGGCAATATTTAAACATTCACAGTTCACGGGGCTCAGGGACACAAACATACACAACACACGCATCTCTGTCAATATTGAAACATTCACACTTCACGGGGCTCTGGGACACAAACATACACAGCACACACATCTCTGGCAATATTTAAACATTCACAGTTCACGGGGCTCAGGGACACAAACATACACAGCGCACACATCTCTGGCAATATTTAAACATTCACAGTTCACGGGGCTCTGGGACACAAACATACACAGCACACACATCTCTGGCAATATTGAAACATTCACAGTTCACAGGGCTCAGGGACACAAACATACACAGCACACACATCTCTGGCAATATTTAAACATTCACAGTTCACAGGGCTCAGGGACACAAACATACACAGCACACACATCTCTGGCAATATTGAAACATTCACAGTTCACAGGGCTCTGGGACACAAACATACACAGCACACACATCTCTGGCAATATTTAAACATTCACAGTTCACAGGGCTCAGGGACACAAACATACACAGCACACACATCTCTGGCAATATTTAAACATTCACAGTTCACGGGGCTCAAGGACACAAACATACACAACACACGCATCTCTGTCAATATTGAAACATTCACAGTTCACGGGGCTCTGGGACACAAACATACACAGCGCACACATCTCTGTCAATATTGAAACATTCACACTTCACAGGGCTCAGGGACACAAACATACACAACACACGCATCTCTGTCAATATTGAAACATTCACACTTCACGGGGCTCAGGGACACAAACATACACAGCACACACATCTCTGGCAATATTTAAACATTCACAGTTCACGGGGCTCAGGGACACAAACATACACAACACACGCATCTCTGTCAATATTGAAACATTCACACTTCACGGGGCTCTGGGACACAAACATACACAACACACACATCTCTGTCAATTTTGAAACATTCACACTTCACGGGGCTCAGGGACACAAACATACACAACACACACATCTCTGTCAATATTGAAACATTCACACTTCACGGGGCTCAGGGACACAAACATACACAACACACACATCTCTGGCAATATTTAAACATTCACAGTTCACGGGGCTCAGGGACACAAACATACACAGCACACACATCTCTGGCAATATTGAAACATTCACAGTTCACAGGGCTCTGGGACACAAACATACAACACACACATCTCTGTCAATATTGAAACATTCACAGTTCACGGGGCTCTGGGACACAAACATACACAACACACACATCTCTGTCAATATTGAAACATTCACAGGGCTCAGGGACACAAACATACACAGCACACACATCTCTGGCAATATTGAAACATTCACAGTTCACTGGGCTCTGGGACACAAACATACACAACACACACATCTCTGTCAATATTGAAACATTCACTGGGCTCTGAGACACAAACATACACAACACACACATCTCCGGCAATATTGAAACATTCACAGTTCACGGGGCTCAGGGACACAAACATACACAGCACATACATCTCTGGCAATATTGAAACATTCACAGTTCACTGGGCTCTGGGACACAAACATACACAACACACACATCTCTGGCAATATTGAAACATTCACAGTTCACGGGGCTCTGGGACACAAACATACACAGCACACACATCTCTGTCAATATTGAAACATTCACAGTTCACGGGGCACTGGGACACAAACATACACAGCGCACACATCTCTGTCAATATTGAAACATTCACAGTTCACAGGGCTCAGGGACACAAACATACACGACACACACACATCTCTGGCAATATTGAAACATTCACAGTTCACAGGGCTCAGGGACACAAACATACACAACACACACATCTCTGTCAATATTGAAACATTCACAGTTCACAGGGCTCAGGGACACAAACATACACAGCGCACACATCTCTGGCAATATTTAAACATTCACAGTTCACAGGGTTCAGGGACACAAACATACACAGCTCACACATCTCTGGCAATATTTAAACATTCACAGTTCACAGGGCTCAGGGACACAAACATACACAGCGCACACATCTCTGGCAATATTGAAACATTCACACTTCACAGGGCTCAGGGACACAAACATACACAACACACGCATCTCTGTCAATATTGAAACATACACTTCACGGGGCTCAGGGACACAAACATACACAGCACACACATCTCTGGCAATATTTAAACATTCACAGTTCACGGGGCTCAGGAACACAAACATACACAACACACGCATCTCTGTCAATATTGAAACATTCACACTTCACGGGGCTCTGGGACACAAACATACACAGCACACACATCTCTGGCAATATTTAAACATTCACAGTTCACGGGGCTCAGGGACACAAACATACACAGCGCACACATCTCTGGCAATATTTAAACATTCACAGTTCACGGGGCTCTGGGACACAAACATACACAGCACACACATCTCTGGCAATATTGAAACATTCACAGTTCACAGGGCTCAGGGACACAAACATACACAGCACACACATCTCTGGCAATATTTAAACATTCACAGTTCACAGGGCTCAGGGACACAAACATACACAGCACACACATCTCTGGCAATATTGAAACATTCACAGTTCACAGGGCTCTGGGACACAAACATACACAGCACACACATCTCTGGCAATATTTAAACATTCACAGTTCACAGGGCTCAGGGACACAAACATACACAGCACACACATCTCTGGCAATATTTAAACATTCACAGTTCACGGGGCTCAAGGACACAAACATACACAACACACGCATCTCTGTCAATATTGAAACATTCACACTTCACGGGGCTCTGGGACACAAACATACACAACACACACATCTCTGTCAATATTTAAACATTCACATTTCACAGGGCTCTGGGACACAAACATACACAGCACACACATCTCTGTCAATTTTGAAACATTCACACTTCACGGGGCTCAGGGACAAACATACACAACACACACATCTCTGTCAATATTGAAACATTCACACTTCACGGGGCTCAGGGACACAAACATACACAACACACACATCTCTGGCAATATTTAAACATTCACAGTTCACGGGGCTCAGGGACACAAACATACACAGCACACACATCTCTGGCAATATTGAAACATTCACAGTTCACAGGGCTCTTGGTCACAAACATACAACACACACATCTCTGTCAATATTGAAACATTCACAGTTCACGGGGCTCTGGGACACAAACATACACAACACACACATCTCTGTCAATATTGAAACATTCACAGGGCTCAGGGACACAAACATACACAGCACACACATCTCTGGCAATATTGAAACATTCACAGTTCACTGGGCTCTGGGACACAAACATACAACACACACATCTCTGGCAATATTGAAACATTCACAGTTCACGGGGCTCTGGGACACAAACATACACAACACACACATCTCTGTCAATATTGAAACATTCACAGGGCTCAGGGACACAAACATACACAGCACACACATCTCTGGCAATATTGAAACATTCACAGTTCACTGGGCTCTGGGACACAAACATACAACACACACATCTCTGGCAATATTGAAACATTCACAGTTCACGGGGCTCTGGGACACAAACATACACAACACACACATCTCTGTCAATATTTAAACATTCACAGTTCACTGGGCTCTGGGACACAAACATACACAACACACACATATCTGTCAATATTGAAACATTCACAGTTCACTGGGCTCTGGGACACAAACATACACAACACACACATCTCTGGCAATATTGAAACATTCACAGTTCACGGGGCTCTGGGACACAAACATACACAACACACACATCTCTGTCAATATTTAAACATTCACAGTTCACTGGGCTCTGGGACACAAACATACACAACACACACATATCTGTCAATATTGAAACATTCACAGTTCACTGGGCTCTGGGACACAAACATACACAACACACACATCTCTGTCAATATTTAAACATTCACAGTTCACTGGGCTCTGGGACACAAACACACACAACACACACATCTCTGGCAATATTGAAACATTCACAGTTCACAGGGCTCAGGGACACAAACATACACAACACACACATATCTGTCAATATTGAAACATTCACAGTTCACTGGGCTCTGGGACACAAACATACACAACACACACATCTCTGGCAATATTGAAACATTCACAGTTCACTGGGCTCTGGGACACAAACACACACAACACACACATCTCTGGCAATATTGAAACATTCACAGTTCACGGGGCTCAGGGACACAAACATACACAGCACACACATCTCTGTCAATATTGAAACGTTCACAGTTCACTGGGCTCTGGGACACAAACACACACAACACACACATCTCTGGCAATATTGAAACATTCACAGTTCACGGGGCTCAGGGACACAAACATACACAGCACACACATCTCTGTCAATATTGAAACATTCACAGTTCACGGGGCTCTGGGACACAAACATACACAGCATAAACATCTCTGGCAATATTGAAACATTCACAGTTCACAGGGCGCTGGGACACAAACATGCACAACACACACATCTCTGGCAATATTGAAACATTCACAGTTCACGGGGCTCTGGGACACAAACATACACAGCGCACACATCTCTGTCAATATTGAAACATTCACAGGGCGCTGGGACACAAACATACACAACACACACACATCTCTGGCAATATTGAAACATTCACAGTTCACGGGGCTCTGGGACACAAACATACACAACACACACATCTCCGGCAATATTGAAACATTCACTGGGCTCTGAGACACAAACATACACAACACACACATCTCCGGCAATATTGAAACATTCACAGTTTACGGGGCTCAGGGACACAAACATACACAGCACATACATCTCTGGCAATATTGAAACATTCACAGTTCACTGGGCTCTGGGACACAAACATACACAGCACACACATCTCTGTCAATATTGAAACATTCACAGTTCATGGGGCTCTGGGACACAAACATACACAACACACACATCTCTGGCAATATTGAAACATTCACAGTTCACGGGGCACTGGGACACAAACATACACAACACTCACACATCTCTGTCAATATTGAAACATTCACAGTTCACAGGGCTCTGGGACACAAACATACACAGCACACACATCTCTGTCAATATTGAAACATTCACAGTTCACAGGGCTCAGGGACACAAACATACACAGCGCACACATCTCTGGCAATATTTAAACATTCACAGTTCACGGGGCTCAGGGACACAAACATACACAACACACACATATCTCTCAATATTGAAACATTCACAGTTCACTGGGCTCTGGGACACAAACATACACAACACACACATCTCTGTCAATATTTAAACAGTCACAGTTCACTAGGCTCTGGGACACAAACACACACAACACACACATCTCTGGCAATATTGAAACATTCACAGTTCACGGGGCTCAGGGACACAAACATACACAGCACACACATCTCTGTCAATATTGAAACGTTCACAGTTCACTGGGCTCTGGGACACAAACATGCACAACACACACATCTCTGGCAATATTGAAACATTCACAGTTCACGGGGCTCTGGGACACAAACATACACAGCATAAACATCTCTGGCAATATTGAAACATTCACAGTTCACAGGGCGCTGGGACACAAACATACACAACACACACATCTCTGGCAATATTGAAACATTCACAGTTCACGGGGCTCTGGGACACAAACATACACAGCGCACACATCTCTGTCAATATTGAAACATTCACAGGGCGCTGGGACACAAACATACACAGCGCACACACATCTCTGGCAATATTGAAACATTCACAGTTCACGGGGCTCTGGGACACAAACATACACAACACACACATCTCTGTCAATATTGAAACATTCACTGGGCTCTGAGACACAAACATACACAACACACACATCTCCAGCAATATTGAAACATTCACAGTTCACGGGGCTCAGGGACACAAACATACACAGCACATACATCTCTGGCAATATTGAAACATTCACTGGGCTCTGGGACACAAACATACACAACACACACATCTCTGGCAATATTGAAACATTCACAGTTCACGGGGCTCTGGGGCACAAACATACACAGCACACACATCTCTGTCAATATTGAAACATTCACAGTTCACGGGGCACTGGGACACAAACATACACAACACTCACACATCTCTGTCAATATTGAAACATTCACAGTTCACTGGGCTCTGGGACACAAACATACACAACACACACATCTCTGTCAATATTGAAACATTCACAGTTCACTGGACTCAGGGACACAAACATACACAACACACACATCTCTGTCAATATTGAAACATTCACAGTTCACTGGACTCAGGGACACAAACATACACAGCACACACATCTCTGTCAATATTGAAACATTCACAGTTCACTGGGCTCTGGGACACAAACATACACAACACACACATCTCTGTCAATATTTAAACATTCAAAGTTCATAGCGCACTTGGAAAATTCAAGTGTTAGGTACGGGCAACCAGGAGAAACATTACATTACATAAATGGGACACATTTCAGGTCGCGGATCATAGGAGTGGCCATAACTGTGACTGATATTATGACTTTCAGGTCGCGGATCATAGGAGTGTCACTCATTATGGTGTTAATTGTGGTTAGCTTCATTATCAATGGAGTGTTATCATATGAACATCAGTTTGTTGCTGGCAATGCGTTTGTGGTGGGGTGAGTGATTGTTTTCATTCCTTGGCAATAGTATCACAGTTTCGAAGGAGTTTTGCTACAGTAATCAATATAAAATGTAGTAAATTTTTTTAATACAAATCCAAGTTTTTGATTGTCAACATTTGAGATAATTGCTGAAAGGTTGAGGCTTATGCAGAAGCTTTTGATTTTGATTGATCCTTTGTAAGAAATCTTTCCTCTAATAGCAGAGATCTATAGAGCACCAGCGGTTTTTTAATTGACCTTTTAGCAGATTGAGTAAAACACAAAATGTGCTTTGCATTCTGGGAGCAGCAAATTCGAAATCGTTATTTTGAATAATTCTGGCACTCATGATATTATCTAGCTGGTAACACTGTCGTGACTTCAAAAGAACTGTCGTGACATCAACAACCCTATCGTGACAGTGTCTTATTCCCTAAACGGTAAATGCTATGCTCTGTATTTGCAGCAACCAAATCAACATTACTCAGATGACGGAGTACTTTGACGTTGTCTACCAGACCCCTTGGTGTCGCATTGGACCATATCTCGTCGGCATGTTGCTAGGTTATCTGCTATACATCACGAAAGGAAACGTGCGCATGCCTCGGGTAGGTTTACTTGTAGACACAGTAAAAGTCTATTTCTTTAGTTATATAACTTGGGATAGCAAAAGGATGGCTGAATAAGTGGCTGAATCAATGACTGAATTAATGGCTGAATCAGTGACTGAATCAATGGTTGAATCAGCTGCTGAATCAAGTATACCTTTAAGAATACAAAGTATTAGTGTTAAAAAAAAATGTCCCAGTTTCTTGAGAAAGCCCTGGATGATACAAGTGAAAGTGAGTTTGAGGTCCTGTATTGAAATGACACTTGATGTCAGCTTGTAGTGGTGCTTGGCTGGACGCTGGCCGCAGTCTGCAACCTATCCGTCCTCTACGGTCTGTATCACATGATGAATGGCCATCCAATCAGTGTGAGTTTGAGCGCCTTCTACAACAGCGTGTTCCGCACTGTCTGGGCCGTGGGCGTCGCCTGGGTCATATTTGCCTGTGTCACTGGCCACGGAGGTAAGATTACCACACAACACAAAACACGCATGTATGCATCACACGCACACTCACACACCAAGTCTATATATATGTTGAATTACATTTATTTATAAAAAAAATTACACCTAAGGTTTGGAATGAACTCCCCATCAGTTTGAAATAACTACCTTCCGTAAAAAAACTCAATACATATTTATTCCAGATTGAAATAACTACCTTCCATATTTATTCCAGATTGAAATAACTACCTTCCATATTTATTCCAGATTGAAATAACTACCTTCCATATTTATTCCAGATTAAAATAACTACCTTCCATATTTATTCCAGATTGAAATAACTACCTTCCATATTTATTCCAGATTGAAATAACTACCTTCCATATTTATTCCAGATTGCATTTCCACCTTAAATATTTGCTGCTCCCTTGTTCTGATGATGACTTGCATGTCCCTATTCATGATAATGCTTAATGATTCTGGTTCGTTGTTCCTGAGGATATTGGCACGATAGAAGTTTATTGTTTTTATTACTACAGCAGTACAGTCATAGAAAAAGATTTATTTTTAAATTTAAAACAGTGCGGAGTTAATACAATAAAACAAGTAAATGCCTCATCCCTAGATTGTTATTGGCACTATAAGGGCTCCATATAGTCGGGCTTTCAGTTTTGTTGAGATGCTTCTGTTAGACAATATGTCGTCGCCGAGTCCACCAAAGGTTGCCTATACTAGGGTTATGTGTCGACCAACATTCGACTAAAACTCTCTCTGTAGACAACACTATGCTACCCAAGAATCAGATCTCTCCTGCAGTGGGAGTTCTTCGCCTTCCATGACAATACGTTTGTACATCCATATAATGATACAAATAAATACCCGGGCCCCAGTGATAGACTAAATGTATGCGATGTTGGTGATGCAGGCTTTGTGAACACCCTGCTGTCTTGGCCTGTCCTCGTGCCCCTCAGTCGACTCACCTACATGACGTATCTCATCCACCCCATTGTCTACTACTTCTTCTTCGGTACACGCCAACAACTCCTGATGCTCGATGATACATTGCTGGTGGGTGGGTTGTACTACGTTTTAGTTAGTCTAATTGTTCATATACATAGCATGCCAAAAATGGAAAAATCTGTGTAACAATTTTGACCAAAAATAATTGGGGTACATTGTTTTCAGAGTTTTGTATATACTATCTTGTGTGATGGAGTGGTCTGCTGTGTGTGACGTATATGCATAATCAGTCTGCACATGCAGCATCATATGTAGATATACCACCAAAGTTAACTGGAGCAATATAGGTTTATATTTAATTTGAATATAATTGGGTGGATTTTTTAATGATGGAAGAAATTATTATATAGATTATAAATGTGTAACTAGGTCTATCTACTTTGAATAGTGTTGGAAATGAGTGAAATTTAAGATAGAATACCTTAAGTCTTGAGGAGGTGGTTTACACACTTGGACTAGACTAGAGCTCTGTGATGTCTGATGTTGTTTGTTTACAGATCGTTATGTTTCTTGGTCTTCTGGTCCTCTGCTACGGCTTGTCTTTCCTTCTTGTAATCACCATAGAGTCGCCCATGATGGCTCTGGAGAAGGTGTTCATCTCTCGTGCCAGTGCTGGAGGTCGCAAGCACGTCGACGGACAGACAGACGATAGAAAGACAACTGAGAACGTCAACTGTTGATCTACCTCAATTCATTCCTCCATTTGTCCCTAGACAGTCGTGAGAGACGTCTGACATGAAATACTCCAGGGTTGCTAGTGCATCTTTGGTACACATGACAAGGTCTTGATTACAGTATCAATAGTGTACAAATGAATCATTCATTTGATTATGATTTACGGTCAGAATATCTTCTATATCTGACAAAACGTCCAGAAAATAATCACGTTTAGTTGAACTGGCTCAGTGGCTATGATAGAACTAGAATCAGAAATGATGCCTGGAAGCAAATGGGTGTCTTAGTGTAATTATCAGAGTATTGTATTGTAGTCAGTTACACGGGTCATTTACAATGATTATTGGACACAGAGTTACATTTACACCCATAACGGCTTATAGTGTAGTAGTGAATTATAATCAATTATCATAATATTGTATATCAACCACAAGTATGTATTCTTGTGGTTGCTAGAAGTGCTAGGTTTGGAAGAAAGATATAAAGCAACTTGATTTTTTTTTTATTTTGTACACGTAGTTAATTTTATATTTTCTAAAACATTTTAGCCATTCTAACACATGTATTTTAAGGGAGATTACCATTTTACAATGTTTACCATTCTATACATGGTAACAAGAATGAATGATAAGTGGGAAGCCAAATGTTTAATTTTTTGTGTTTACTGTTTTATACAGCTGTCCAAAGTACATGAATTCAGGTCTAACTTTTATATTTTAAAGTTGCACAAACAACAAAACTAGTACATGGGTGGTGAAAAGGTCCTTGTACTATATTATATAATAATTGTTTCTATAACAAAGTCACACAACCAGGTCCATAACTCTTACAACTTAAATCTGACACCTAAATATGGAAGTAGAATATTTCACGTGTCTCATTTGAACTCGTGCACAAGCACAATCATCAATGTTGTTTTTCTGTTTCATCTGTCTAGGTTTTTAATAATGAACACTGCCTGTGTTATTTGTGTAGATCAACTTTTAATAATGTTGTGTCTATCAGATCACACGGCTGTATAAATGAGAACTTGGCTCTATTTTAGAAAAGTCTATGTTATAGACTTGGGAAGGATGCTATATTATTAAATGTATCTGCATGCATGATTGCACTGGTATAACACTCGTATGTTTTATTCCTGCATTTATACTTGACCGAGTTGATGTAGAAGTTGACTGCATGCACTTTAACGAAAGGATCTTACACGTTCTAAAGCCAACACACAACATGATCTAGTAGACAGCATGATCCAACACACAACATGATCCAGTAGACAGCGTGATCCAACACAAAACATGATTCAGTAGACAGCGTGATCCAACACACAACATGATCCAGTAGACAGCGTGATCCAACACAAAACATGATCCAGTAGACAGCATGATCCAACACACAACATGATCCAGTAGACAGCGTAATCCAACACAAAACATGATCCAGTAGACAGCGTGATCCAACACAAAACGTGATCCAGTAGACAGCGTGATCCAACACAAAACATGATCCAGTAGACAGTGTGATCCAACACAACATGATCCAATAGACAGCGTGATCCAACACAAAACATGATCCAGTAGACAGCGTGATCCAACACAAAACATAATCCAGTAGACAGCGTGATCCGACACAAAACATAATCCAATAAAGAGCGTGATCCGACACAAAACATAATCCAATAAGGAGCGTGATCCAACACCACACGATCCAATAGAGAAGGTGATCCAACACCACACGATCCAATAGAGAAGGTGATCCAACACATGATATGATCCAATAAGAAACTGAGAAACTTGACGATGTGGACAAGGTTATAATGAGCTGATTGTGGAACAACCCAATGAAACTTGGCAAGAGTGCCGGCATTCTCACTATCAACGGTTTCACTTAATTAAGTTCTGCTCTAAGAGGACACTAATTCCATTAACTTGACAGAACGTTATTCTTAATCTAACAATATAATTTCAATCAAACAGGCATTTGATTGACATCTACAACCTTAACATTTATATGTTCTATTTTTAGTGCAGATTCAGCTGTGTGAACCTGTCATATTTCTTCACTGCTATAGAAATAATGTTACATATTTAATAACAAATAGTGGATGCACTATAATCTTGTCTAGAAAGATGACAAGCTGTTTGTAAACGTGTTGAGTAGAAGTTCATTTATGACAATATACAATGTAAACAAGATGTTAATATGAAGCATTAAATGCTGAGTATATTCAGAGAAGTTAATTCTACAATCTTTATAAAATGCTCAATATACATGTAAGATACAAATCACTTATTATAAAATGCTGAGTAGAAGTTGATTAAAATGCTAGAAGTTAATCTAAACAATATAAAATGCTGCCCAAATGTTGATATGAAACATTTGTTGCCGACTAGAAATTTATTTGAAATATTGATAAACTAGTCTGTGTTTTGCAGACTGGTGCGATCGGTTGGTTGCAACAGATAACATGCTAACCACTACTGGAGTCCTTTCCTCTGTATGATGACTTGTGTTCACCGAGACGAGATGTCACTGGCTAGCCAAGATGTCGGTGGCCAGCCTAGGCTTACCTGGGCGTCACTGACTTGCCTAGGTGACTGAGGCTAGTCTAGGTGCCAGTGGCTAGTCTAAGTGTCACTGGCTATCCTAGGTGACTGAGACTAGCCTAGGTGCCACTAACTAGGTGTCAATGTCAATCATATCAGGAACTCCTTGGTGTCAGCAGCCAGCATCTGAGAGAGCGGAACCGCAGTGCCGCCCACTGTCTCGACGGCCGCGGGGTTGTACTTGCCCCGGTAGCGCCGCTGACGGAACACGCACAGCACCACCACCAAGGTGACAATCACCAGCAGAATGCAGAGTGAGATCGCAATCACCATCACCAGTGATTCATTGTGCGTCGATGGAACTGTTATGGTGATTTCACAGTAGTCACCTGCAAATGAAAGGGTAAATTTGCTAAATATGTTATATATATATAATTTTATATATTTACATAAGTACAAATACACTGTTCAGAAGATGCATGAGCACAGAATATTAGTTCCAGTAAGACATAATATAAAAACTACATCACAGCTGTCTGTCATACATGTACAGGTATGCGCGTGTGTGCATACGTGTGTGTGCATGATTAGTTTCAATTATTATACGTATATCTTGTTATGCAACTGATTCTTGTCTTTAATTTTCTTATGTGTGTGTATATTTAAACAACCTTATTGACCTGACCAAGGTAAGGAATATATATCGCCTTACAGCTATTCTCATAGAAAGAAGATAATCTTAATGACATGTTCTTGGTTTAAACATAACCTAAATGACGCATTCCGGCAAGGAACATACTTTCACTGACATGCTTAGGTTGACGGACAGACAAGCTCTGACATGTCGAGGGTGAAGTATGGATTATTTATCTGAGTGATGGTGTTAAAGAGTCAGGATTTTACAGACTGAGTCATGGTGTTACTAACACAGTCAGGGTATTACAGATTGAGTGAAGGTGTTACATACTAAGTGAGGGTGTAACAGACTGAGTGAGGGTGTTACATACTGATTCAGGGTGTTACAGGCTGAGACGGTGTAACAGACACACTCAGGGTGTTACAGATTGAGTCAGGTGTTACAGTCTGAGTCTGGGTGTTACAGACTGATTCACGGGTGTCATAGACTGATTCAGGGTGTTACAGACTTGAGTCAAGGTGTTACTGACTGAGTGAGGGTATTACAGACTGATTCACGGTGTTAGAGACACAGTCAGGGTGTTACAGGGTGAGTGAGGGTGTTACAGACTTAAGTGAGGGTGTCACAGACTGCCCTCACCTGTGTAGTCCATGGCACAGAGACAGCTGTATGTGCCGGTGGAGGAATCAAACCGGCAGGTGGCGGCGTTCTTGCAGCGATGTGAGCCGGACACACACACATCCTCAAAACCCTCACACAGCCGTCCACTGTGAATGGAGCCACTGCAGTTACAGGTGAATCCGGCGACCCCCGGACTGACCATGCACTGACCACCATGTAAACAGGGTTGACTGATGCAGTCGTTTATCTGCTGCCCGCAGTCTCGGCCGGTCCACGTGACACCATCACATATACAGCCGTAGGAGCTGGCATAGTTAACACACGTCCCTGAAATATAACCACAGATTAATAACAGAAAGCAACAATCTGGGTCCACTTTACTGGTTGCTGTTCCACTTTTTGAACAGGCCTAATTTACATTAAAAACAAATTAAAATATAATAAACTGGCCCAATACAGCAAATCTAGGAATGCACAGAATATTAATATATGACAAAACTGTGGGCTTATGCATGGATGGGTTTAGCTTCACTAGAGATTTCTCAAACCAAGTAGCAGCTGACATAATTTCTCAGTTGACTAATATCAAAACATTGTCACATTTCAAAGTTGTTTAAGGATATTTTTTTCTCAAAAAGTTGAACCTGGCTCACAACCCTTCAACAAATGTGACCAGATATATACTATACACCCCAAAGTATAAGTGTTGTCAGATGGCTAAATATGTTCATATTATCTAGTATTATTATTAGTTATGTATATTTCTTTATTTAATTATTAATTAATTATATTTCCAGTGTGCTATATTTTTAAAATAATAATAATTATTAGTGGTATTTTAATTTATTAATGCATTTTTTATTTAAACAATTTTGACTACATTATTAATTTTTAATATGCTGTGATGTGCCATTGTGATGCTATATATCAAATAAAATGCATTACTATTTTAATTAGTGATGACACAACCACCATGCGCACCTCCATTGAAGCACGGCTCCGTCATCGTCACACATTCGTCAATGTCTTCTTCACACCAGTTGCCACGGTAACCGGTGTTGGTACAGTTACACGAGAACCCACCGACAGCATTCTCGCACCTGCCCTCATTGCAAATGTGTGCCACTAGGAGGCACTCGTTGACATCATCCTTACAGGTGGTGCCACTGTAGCCAGTGTGGTTGCAGTCACACAGGAACGACTCATTTCTAGCCATGCACTGAGGCTGGGTGGAACATTTGCGAACCTGACACTGTTCATCCTGCCAGCCGCACTGGGTGACCACGTCTCCACAGGTACACAGACCCAGGTAGCTACAGTTTCCTCCATGGAGACACGGTTGGGTGTAGCAGGAGTCAACAATAATCTCACAGGTGGCACCACTGTAGCCAGGCAAGCACTGACATACGAAGTTGTTGATGAGGTCGATACACGTGCCAGCATTCAGACACGGTGTGGCAGCACAGTCATCCACGTCTGTCTCACAGTTGAAGCCTGTGTAGCCAACGCCACACGCGCAGCGATAGGTTGAGTTCAAAGTGACATCTGTGCCATTGACATTGTCAACACAGGTGCCACTGTTGATGCATGGTGATGACAAACAGCCGCGTCGATCCTGTTCACAGGTGACGCCTTCAAAGTGACGTCTACAGTGACACTGGTAGGAGTTGACGCTGTCCTCGCACGTCGCGCCATTGACACAGGGTGCACTGGTGCATTCGTCGATGTCCATCTCGCACTGCGGCCCGGTATACCCAGCGACACATGCACACAGGAACCCGGGGAAGAACGTGTCATCTATCCGAGCCTTGGAACCACTTTCTGTGCAGTTGGCACCATTGATGCAGGGAGCAGATATGCACTCATCAATGTCATGTTGACACACAATGCCAGAGTATCCCTGTGCGCATTCACAAGTCACATTGTGTTCCGGGTCGGACATGTTGAACCAGCAGCTGGCGCCATTCAGACATGGATCCAGCAAACATTTGTTGATGGCCGTCTCACAGTTGCTGCCTGTGTAGTGTTCGCTGCAGTCACAGACATGGTTATTGTTGGTTCTAGTGCACGGTGCTCCGTGCTGGCACGGTTCTGAGTAACATTTGTCAACAAACTGGCAGCGGTCGCCATAGTAACTGCTGGCACAGGTGCAGTTGAACCAGACCCCACGTCGCTCGCAGGTTGCACCATGTTGACAGGTGTGGTTGTGACAGGAGTTATACACCTGACACTGCTGACCGAGGTACCACTCAGTGCAGTCACAGGTGTAGCGTGTGTGGTCAGATGCCTCCATACACTGTCCACCGTTGTAACACGGCCACGACGAACACAGAGTCTTGTGTTGACAGACGACCCCGTAGTGGTTGATGTCACAGCTACAGTTGAACATGTTAATGAGATCAGTGCAGGTGCCATTGTGTAGACATGGCTGTGTGCTGCATTCGTCAATGTTCATCTCACAGTCCATGCCTTCCCAGCCTGCTTTGCAGTTGCAACGATAGTTGGCGGGAAACAGTGACAAACAGCTGTGTGTGTTCGCCTCAACGCACGGGTCAGAGTCGCACATCATCACCAACCGCTCACAGTGACTGCCTGTGTAACCATAGGCACACGAACACGTGTAGGTCATGTGACCATCAACACAGGTGGCACCGTTGCGGCATGCGGCGTTGGCGCAGTCATTGACACTGACGTCGCACCGTGCACCCTGCCAGCCAACGAGGCAGTCGCATCTGAACGTGTTCCACAGGTCAATGCAGAATGAATTTGGCAGACATGGGTCAATGCGACACACTACATCGCCATGACAACCAATCATGGTTGCTATGTTGTTTACAACAGTAATGCCACCTGGTGGTGTGTTGGTGAGATAGTCAAGATGTCGGCCATTGAACTGTATATTTCGGATGCACCCTTTGAAGTAGCCAATCATTCTCGTACCTACAACACAACTGTCTTCATAACAGAGAGGATGGGCGGGACGTCTCAACCTCCCACCAGCTTTGAGGGCCAACTTCCCATCTCCTACCTATTTGTGGAGCCAATCTCTGACCTCCCACCATTTCTGAGAGTCCACCTCCCACCAATCCCACCTCCCAGCTATTTTTGAGGCCACCTCCCACCTCCCAGCTATTTTTGAGGCCACCTCCCAGCTATTTATGAGGCCACCTCCCACCTATTTTTTAGGCCACCTCCCACTTAACATCAGACCATTTTGCATCTCCCTCGGCTGAAAATTTGCTACAAACAAATTAGAAATATATTTGCAGTTGTTCATATTTCCTGCAGTGGCGCTCTGAGACCATGCAGCTAAAAGTCAGCAGAGAAAGCCACCTACACCATGAAGACATCTTGCCAGGTTCTTCACATTCTATTAGACCTAACTGGTTGGGAGTCCCAGATGAAGTAGACTGTCAAATGTTTGTGATCATGCATTGTGCAGTATGCAGCTGATCTAAATACATGCACTGGGTTCTCTATCATAGCAAGCAACCATTAATGCATTGTGCAGTATGCAGCAGATCTAAATACATGCACTGGGTTCTATATCATAGCAAGCAACCATTAATGCATTGTGCAGTATGCAGCTGATCTAAATACATGCACTGGGTTCTATATCATAGCAAGCAACCATTAATGCATTGTGCAGTATGCAGCTGATCTAAATACATGCACTGGGTTCTCTATCATAGCAAGCAACCATTAATGCATTGTGCAGTATGCAGCTGATCTAAATACATGCACTGGGTTCTATATCATAGCAAGCAACCATTAATGCATTGTGCAGTATGCAGCTGATCTAAATACATGCACTGGGTTCTCTATCATAGCAAGCAACCATTAATGCATTGTGCAGTATGCAGCAGATCTAAATACATGCACTGGGTTCTCTATCATAGCAAGCAACCATTAATGCATTGTGCAGTATGCAGCAGATCTAAATACATGCACTGGGTTCTATATCATAGCAAGCAACCATTAATGCATTGTGCAGTATGCAGCTGATCTAAATACATGCACTGGGTTCTATATCATAGCAAGCAACCATTAATGCATTGTGCAGTATGCAGCTGATCTAAATACATGCACTGGGTTCTCTATCATAGCAAGCAACCATTAATGCATTGTGCAGTATGCAGCAGATCTAAATACATGCACATGGGTTCTATATCATAGCAAGCAACCATTAATGCATTGTGCAGTATGCAGCAGATCTAAATACATGCACTGGGTTCTATATCATAGCAAGCAACCATTAATGCATGCATTAAAGGAACAAAGGCTAATAATTTTTATCATAAAATCATGCTATATAGAATAGACTATATCTATTCTGACATCTTGGCTGCCGAAATATATTTTAATGAACCATAATATTTATATATATAATTTGACCAAATTCTGTTTATGAATATGGATTTTGCCATTCAGCAGGCAGTGTAAATATGATATTCAAGTTGAAACATTCAAATTAAACAGATAACGGGTCATATTATATTTGTGGTTTATTAAAACATAGTTGGATGGCCAAGCTGTTAGGAAAGGTAAAGTTTATATGCTACGTAACATGATTTTACAGTAAAAGCAATCAGACTTTGTACCTTTGAAAGTAACATTAACTCTACAAATTCATGACTCTACAGTCGTTTAAACTGCACCTCCTAACATGTGTTTAGTGACACTAAATTACTTGATTATTCACAGAAACGGTTCTATACCTGGAGAGTAGGGACGGGCCCCAATGTACACGGCAATGTCACTGTTTCTGTCGCCACTGAAGATGTCAAACTGAAGATCAAGACTCATGGCTCTTTCATCAACTGTGAAGATGATCTTTGTTGCCAACATACGCCAACGCAGCACATGCCAGTCTCCATCTGATACTGTCTCAGCCAGGGTCACTGAAGCTACAATAAAAAAATTAAAGGTAAAAGTATGTTCTTATACAGCGCGATGTCCAGTCTATAGGACCACTTTACACTTTACCCCCAGGCAGACCTGTTTATTCCAACACCAGCTTTACTTCTCTGGGAAGCATTCAGCCATGCTGCATTTACTGTACAAAGATAATTCGTTCAAATTTCCACCACTGTACACAGCCAAGTACTCATTTATACAGAGTGAACTGAGGCAATGTGGTGTGAATGAAATAGCCCAAGCTTCAAAATTTCAGCAAGAGGATTTGAAAGTGGGTTCTCTTGATTGAGAGTCCAACTTTCTCACCAGTACTTCACCCCCACACACAAGTACTTCACCCCCACACACAAGTACTTCACCCCCACACACAAGTACTTCACCCCCACACACAAGTACTTCACCCCCACACACAAGTACTTCACCCCCACACACAAGTACTTCACCCACACACACAAGTACTTCACCCCCACACACAATACACATCATTAAAAGTTCGCACTGGCTCACTGTGTTGTAGTTGGCATGAGCAAACTAACATTTAACAAGATTGAACAAGATTGCTATAAAAAAAAAGATGGTAAGTGGACAAGGAAGCCATTGGCTTATCAACATTTCAACAACTGTTTATCTATGTGTAACCCGCCCTCCTGATACATTTGTCAATTTTATGGTTATGTTCACGTTTTCCTCCTAAACGGCTTGCACCTCGGGCGCCAAACTTTCAGGGAATAATCTACGACCCTATGAATGAAATATAACACCTTTATTTTTGTGAAATACCACGTACATCAAGGGTTCTTAGTGGTTTTTATGCTAAATCAAATGTTCGCTACGTAAAACATTCACTTCCAACAATTGCAGAAACTATGCACTCGCATGTGGCTAATATGCACCCACATATTGGCCCGAGGTCGCACAATAAAAAGATAGTAGAAAGCATGCACCCACAAAATAAAAAGATATTCAACTATTCTACAACCAACACAAGTATCCATGGGTCTAAATGCATGCAACGAGTATTGCATCACGTGCGTGATGCGGTTGTTTCTGGTAATACGTCTGACATTCCCTTAAACAATCTCGAGCATATTGATGGCATTTGGTAAACATTGCTATCATGATTGTCACATATGAACTACCAAGTTATCCTGTCCTGGGGACAGGCATTATTTTTGCTAGTTTAAACAATCAGTAGCTAATTGGTTCCACTTATTTATCGTTTTCTGTAAGAATGAATACTTTCTGATATATCTATACTGTTCCTTAACTAACACTATTTCATGTCACACTTCCCTGTGAAGTATAAAAAAAGTGTTATCAAAATTGTCACAACAATCAAACTTGTATTTGAACTTCTATTAATCTTAAACATATGTATGCATTTGCATATCAATGTGTGTGCATGCGTGTGTGCGTGCATGTTTACAAAGCATACACATATACAGTATTCTAACATTCAGTATGACTGCAAACACAGAACCTACATGCAATACTGGATCGTGTCTTCGTCAAGACTTCCAGTTTACTGTCTGTGATCTTCAGCTCCAGGCTGTGGCTAAACTTCCTGGCACGATCCTCAAGTTCAATATACATGAGACGTCCCGCGGGGGCTCGTGTGCGAACTTCCAAGGCCACCGCATCACCAAAGGGGACCGTGTTTGTGTTGACCAACAGCTCAATGTAGCTGGTGTCGCCATTGAACGTAATTGCCGAAACTACAACAAACGTAACTGTGTACAAATAATGATTGTCATTAAGGTCACATAAATCTGCATCTGATGTTACGAAATGTGAGTTTATTTTATATTTCTGCCACTTTTAATGGTAGTCATGTGTTCTTCTGCAACTCCCAGACCCCCCCCCAGTGCAATGGTCGTGCAGTGGGGTGCGGTGGCTTAACAATGGAACACTGGACTGTCGATAAAAACCTGCTGCAGTTTCAAAACTTGAGCAATTTCGTTGGTCCATTTTCCATCTTGTGTCTACGCCAGGGGAAGTAAAAGATCCCACACAGGGGGTAAATGTGTAACCTGTTGTGGGCTCACCATCTCTGACATCCTGTGATACAGCCTCAGAGTGATATTAATGTGTATATATGAAGAAAGAAAGAAAAAATTAGACATAAAAGGAAACTACAAACATGAGTGCAAGGGGTGTTAGTGGCACTAAGATGAATCAAACTGATTAACTTACACATTGATTTAATTAATTAATCCCTAAACTTCTTACAGCTACATTTTAGAAGAAAATGTCTTCTGCTAAGTAAACACCAAATGAAATGGTCCTGTTATTTGCACACCTTTAGAGCAGTTTAGTCCCCAGAATCCCAGGGGACATCGACATGTCACATTGGTCCACCCAGCTTCACAGGTCCCTCCGTTCTGACAGGGAGAGGGGAAGCAGCCATCTTCCCTGGGACAGCCTGGGCTGGCCAAGGGAGGGTCACTTCCCAGGCTTGATGGAACAGCCGTCTCCAGATGTACGTCCTTTGTATTAACCGTTAAGTTTTGTAGACAGCCGATGAAACTGTAAAGAATGTCAGACATGTGGAATAAAATACTATACTTGTAAAATACCTTTAGTTAAATTTATATGTCTATGTTAACTGTTATAGGAATGAAGAGGTAAATAACCTCTTACAACATGTAAACAACTGAACGTGACAGGCTACTTGCCTGTGGGTGGAGGGCAGGTCGCTGGGACGATCTTTCCATACGTCAGCCACACGGTCAGTGTGCAGTTGGCCAAGGAATAGCGGCATCTGTACTCTGAGCTGACCGGCCACAAACTGGACATGGTTCCAAACCCTTGTGCCGCCCATGCTAAGTACTACAACATGCAGACACAACATTGACATGTTTAGCCAATTATTATTGATATTGTTGCAAATATAACCATGCAGATCATGAATAAGTTTATATTTAAAGTACACAGTGACATGAACACTCACTAGTAGTAGTTTGAACAGTAATATTTGCATGCATGCATTAAATAACAAAAATCTTACACATACATATATCATACATGTTAAGTTTAAGAAATGCCAATCCAGGAGATTTATACGTAAATCGGAGGGCCTCAAAAAAACCGGGATTTATACGTAAATCGGAGGGTCTCAGAAAATCAGAGATTTTTACGTAAATCAGGTAGTCTCGGAAAATCAGGGACTTGTATGTAAATCTGAGAGTCTAAGAGAACAAAATATTACAAAAAGAATACTTTCCATGACAGTAACAACCATGTTTTATTATCACCAATCACAAACTGTTCATATACGATACAAAAGCACATTATATATATATATATCCACAAATAACTCATCAGCTCTAGACATTTGGCACAGAAGAATGATGCCCATGTCGATCTCACATAGAGCATGCAGGGTGACATGCAGGCACACGCCTATAATTGATGAAAACCCCCACACATATCTCAAATCTACAAGAAAAGAATAACGTCCATGTCGATCTGTTGACCCAGAAAAACATACTCGAGTCAGCTGGAAATAAAACCCAATTAGGCCATGCCGAGTTCGGAAAATAATATATAAAATTTTTTGTTTGTTTTGGTTTCACTGAAAATCCAGGAGATTGGTTCTCCTTTCCAGGAGATCAGGAGATTTGGTGGATTTCCAGGAGTCTCCTGGCGAATGCAGGAGACTTAACATGTATGACATATATATATATATATATATATATATATATATATATATATATATATATATATATATATATATATATATATATATATATATATATATACATACATACATATATATATATGTCATACATGTTATATATATATATATATATATATATAACTAGCTGAGTTGCCCAGCGTTGCACGGGAGAAAAGACAGCCACTGCAACAGCTTATGACACCTTGCACTGCCCAGTCAAGTTTTCATAGGGCAATGCCAATGGCAATGACAACTCCATGCCCCAAAAATCATTCCCAATTGCTAGTTTCATGAAACATTTGTACTGTACGAAAGAACTTATGACGTTGATCACATAACTTGGAACAATCATCCATAAAGTTAAAAAAAACATCCATAAAGTTAAAAAAAACATCCATAAAGTTACTAACAATTATTGTACGTAACTCTCAACTCCTATTGTTCCGAGTTACGTAATCTATGTGAAACATCCACATAGATTCTTTTGCAATTTGAAATTTGTTGAATGTATGAACCATCCATGTGGACCCCCGGCCACACCTACAAAATTTCACCCACATACATGCGAAGCTGACAGAGATTTGAGGGAACAGACAGATTCACAAACTAGTTTATAGCACAGACATGTTTAACTAATAACCATTTTAGTATATATGCTTTACTAATAAAATATATGTTACTAATAAAATGAAATGATAGACAGTAAGACTCATTAATCTCAATCTCCTCAAAAAAAAAAGTAAAATCCACAAAAACGCTGCAAGAATACCAGTGAGAAATATTACAATGGAACGGCAGATTTGTGCGTGAGGTACCTTCAACTGTCACTTGGTTGTTGGCCAGCAGCAGATGCACGTAATACCAATCACCATCAGTCACTTTGTGCTGGCTTCTCACGACTATATCTCCACCATTCACCACCAGGTGGATGCGCAGCTGACCGTTGTCCATGGCAATGCACAGAGGGTTGGATATCAACTGAAAGTGTGCGTTTTATAAGATTTAGGATATAATATTCAAAATTGTGTAATACGAAAGGGGAATCACATAATGTAAAAAAAGATTACTATAGTGACCATTTAACAAAAAAATAATGAAATATTGGCATATGGTATTATTAAGTTATAATAATGTCCTATTCATGACTGGTGTGTGTCCATTTTAACAGTGGACATTATGGCAGTGGCATACCTAGGATCTCGCAAATGGATGCCAAAGGGGGGGCCAAGGGGGGACCAGAGGGGGCCAAGGGAGGACCAGGGGGCCAAGTATAGTCACCCATTAGTTTACCATGTTTCTTTGTCGTGGCGCAACAGGTATATACAAAAAAATGTAACCATTAAGCCGAGGGGGGCCTTGGCCCAATTGCTATGTGAGCAGAGGTGTACATTTGACCGTTGTACATACTAGCAAAAATGCCCATCCCCAGGACAGGATAACTTGGTAGTTCATACGTGCCAGTCATGATAGCAAACGGTTTACGTACCGAAGTATTCGCAGAGCGTGCGCATGGTTTCTTCGATTGTTGGAAGTTAATGTTTTACGTAATATAAACTGCCCAGATGGCGCTACGTACTCTCAAATGGTATTCGCCGCACGCGCATGCACGTGCGTGGTTTTTGCAACTGTTGGAAGTTAACATTTTATGTAGCGAACATTCAATTTTTTACCATAAAAACCACTAAGAACCTATGATATACAGGGTATTTCGAAAAAATAAAGGCACTACATTTCATTCATGGGGTCGTAGATCAATCCCTGAAAGTTTGGCGTCCGAGGTGCAAGCCGTCTAGGAGGAAAACGTTAACATAACCACATACAAACATACGCTAACTCGATTATAGTTAGATATTGGTCATGGACAGTTTTGATTTTTAAATGTACGTATTTTATGATGGTGCTTAATAGGAGGGGTGAGGCAGTTGTTAGAACACCGCACTCTGAAACAAGAGAACCATTAACCCATTTCAAAGCTTTGATAATTTTTTTCACTCCATGTTGTCTAATAGTTAATTAATAGCAGTTTAGCACTTAATTAGCAGTATAAATGAGTAACCAGGCATCTATAGACATTGTTGGATGTGTGAACGAATAGTCTTTGTACAACAATTGCAGTGGCTGAATGCTTCCCAGAAAAAACAGGTCTGCCAAGGGGTACAGTCCTAAAGACAGGATACCGAGCTATAAGAATCTCCTTTAGTATTTTAATACTAAGGGCGTTAATATAGCCACCAGGTCTGTGCCAAATTTTAGTGAAATACACCCTACCATTTCTGTTGAGTAGCTTTGAAAAAGAGGCAAAAAAATTCAGGAAGAATTCTTATTAAACTGGTATTTTCACAAACAACGTGTTTGCAAAGCTAATCATTTACAGCTGTACAATGTTCTGGGTTGTGGTCACTATCTGTCATCATTTGATGTGTGTATGTGTGTTGGTTTGTGTGTTTGTGTGTGGGTGTATGTGTGCATAAATTGAAAAATCTGAACTAAATAAAAACATTGTTTTAAATTTATTTAATGTATTGTTGTGCAACAGGTGGCGCCACTTAGCAAATAGATTTTTAATCTTATAATAATTAACATTATAATTGTTAAATAAATGGGGTATAACAATAATAATTTTTGAAACAATTAAACATTTGAGCAAGAGTGAAAAAAAAGAGCGCCCGATGTGGGGCTCGAACCCACGACCCTGGGATTGCTTCGAGCCTAGTTGGTTAGCTGTAAGAGTCCCATGCTCTACCGACTGAGCTAACCGGGCAGATACGTTACCACCTGTTAAATCTATAAGCCATACAATTGTACACGTGGTTGTTCAACTGCAATAATATTTATTTAAAATGTGTTGTTATCAAGATGCTTTGCATTACTATATAATAAAATACTTCTTTAGCGATGCTATTTAACAGTTCGACGAGTGTCTTTCATGTTTCAGTGCATTACCTGATTATAGGCGCATTTCATTGACATTGATCTGCGCGATCTACAGAATGCACTGCGCAATCTACGGACCGGCGCACGCAGTCATCGATCGCACATCTATCGATCAGTGTCGCTGCGCGGTCGATGGATTTTGAGGTTTTTCTTTTGTTAAGACCAATTTTTTTAGATTACATTGCCATTATTATATTAATTGGCATTGCCAGGTCTACATTAAAATAATATCATTATTTAATAAGAATACAATTTCAATTGTGCCTAAATCCTCCGAAACCCAAGCTAAGAGGTGAATCAAAACAAGTATTTGGCAATCTCAAAATCAGCACGCAATTTTTAAATTGTCAACATACAGATGAAAATTAACACTTTGATTCTCCTTGCATGAGCATTAATTGATATTCTACTCTACTTTTGTTAAACACGCTGAAACTGATTTTTGGTAAATATTGATGAATATGTTTTATAACAGTGAAATACTGAAAAAAGGTATCAGTTTATATAATTGTTAAAAATCTTACATATTTATATGGAGTAAATATTATTGTTATTTTTAAACTGTAAATGGTAAAATATGCACAGTGCTACCTATAACTGTATAAGATTAATTGTGCAGATCCATCAAATGTGCACTTATACATGGTTTTTTATGTATGTAATGCATACAAAAGAGTTAGCTATTGGACCCTTTTTTAAACTGCTTAATCAAGGTGTGCCTATATCTTGCTCGTATGTACTCTTATATACTGGTACAGAACGCATGCATGTGTTTTGCATTAAAGGTATACCTCAACCTCCGGTTTCTTTAATGTATCAAACTGCTTTTGCCATGGTGGCGTATTATCACCATTATGTATTTATGGTATATGTCGATAACTTAAGTAATAATTAACTGGAATTGGATGTCACATTAACAACTGCTGTGCTAATCATGCATATGTTTTATGCAGATGATTTGTGTTATTAAAATTGTGCCTAGCTCCTGTGGTCTTCGGGCTTTGTTTAATGTTTGTTCTAAGTTTGGTTACCATATGTAAAATTGTAAATGTATGGTTGTCAAACGTGGCTTTCGTCTAAAATGTCCAGATATTTACATGAACAATGCCAAACTTGAATATGTTGAAAACACTCACATTCAATACTCACAGTATATAGTATAATGCCAGAATCTGAAGTAGCCGATATCCACAACAAAATATCAGTGATCACTGTTTGACCACTGAAGTGAAGGAATGACCGTCCACTGAAGTGGGCCATTGTCTGCTCTGAGCACTGCCGTCCAACAAACCCTGACTGACAACGACATTGATTCTGGGTCCACAGATCAACACAGTTGCCATGGTTACTGCAATACGTCGAGTGACAAGTGATGTGTTCCACACAGCCTGGCCTAGGGAAGGACGTGGCATTGTCACCTGACGTCACTGTTGGTGACATGTCCGAGGTGCCCAGGTTGACCAGGACGTCATTCATGGTGACGTTCTGTGACAGAAATATATATCATCAAGCAGACCGGGCAAAGCATCAGACAATGTTAGAAAACACTGCAGAGTAATTAAAAAGTCTTAAGTTAATTTCCTAGAATACGGATGGAATTAAATTTCAACCTACATTACATAATAATTTTATTATATTTAACTATATATAACTATAATGAGGATGACAAATGGAAGGAGAAGGTTGCTGATAGGGAAAAGTGGAAAGGGAGAACGGCTGGGGCGGTGCAGCAGTCCATGAACTAGGTTCACCCCTTTATAAAAGGGAGCAACAAGGAACAATATATATATATAAACACATTTATATATATACATATATATATATTATTAATAACTCTCGACAATGCCTTACCCCAATGCATCCACGGAAGTTAGTGTCTGTTGTCATCTTACTTCGGATGTAGGGTGTCAGTTGTGCTATGCCGCCTACAGCGAGGGTTGGGTTGAATGTGAGGGTGGGTGTGACTGGGGTGGAGACAGGAGCAGCTATCTCACTGATGAAGCACCCAATGGCTGACACACGACAGTGATTCGAGTCAACTAATGTCACACCGAGTTGCTTGGCTGACACAACCATGGTGACCTTGGCTGTGTAGACTTGTTGATTATGGGGCGTGATAGCTGTGAAGGTCGCCACCAGGGTCTCTGCCCCAACACTGGCGGACACACGCAAATCGCCCCTGTCCAGTTCTGACAGCAGGTGCTGGGGTGATGACCTAGTGCCCTGCAGAGGTCAAATACTCATTTTAGGGGACAATTTACTCGGAACTTTACACGTATATCATCAATATAGCATATTTTTTAGTCTTCCATCAAATATTTTTAGAAATTTACATATATGAAATGTCAAAACAAAGCAGCCACATTAATAGTCTCAGTGCAGGCAGAACAAAATAAAAATGGAATTGTTAAAAAAAATTGTACTATAATATGTTGGCTGACTATGTTTTTCAATGACTAGATAATTTGCTATAGCCAAAGACGTGGATATTTGCAAGTGTACTATTTTTTTGTCAGCATTTCGAAACTAAGTTTGAAAGCTCATAAATGTCATGTAATGTGAATAACAAAACATCAACACCTACTTGAATCATCACAATAACCACATGCACGCATTCAAGCACGCATGCACGCACACATACAAAGCAGCCATCAATACCTACCCCAGACAAACACAAGATGAGTCCAGTGTCAACAGTCGTCTTGATGTTAAAACTGATGACAAAACTAGTCCTGTGTGTGACAACAGGGGGCACCACTAGCAGACCTTTGTCACCTCCAAACGTTGCGTAGATTACTGTTTCACAGTTCATGCCATTGACACCAGGAGGACATGCACATGTATACGTGTTCGGTTTTGGCTCCAAACATGATCCACCATTGTAACACGGGGCAGAGGAGCATTCAGCAATGTCTACCGAACAGTTCTTTCCTGAAGTCAGATAGATACCCTAACTATGACCACACATAACTTGACAGTTACTGTCAACTGCAGTCACAAAATGAAAATTGCATGAATTTTACATTTCAGACAAACCTGATTAAAAACTCCATATATATATATAGATATATATATATATATATATATATATATATATATATATATATCTTTCCATTTTTGCACATAACTAAACACTAATACATTAATGTTATTTTTGTATACCAAATTTTATGTAGCCCTCCCAATATGTTTGAGCAACCATCACATTGGAGGCAGCGTGTGGGGCATTGTAGAAGTTGCAATAATAATTAAATGTCTTATGATGCACCATCCATATAAAGGTTCTGGGGTTTGCATAATGGTATTTGCCTAGCAATAATCAAAACTACATACAATAATGTTCGCTATCTGTAATTACTTCCATGGAATCACAATAAAATATTCTGATTATACAAACAGCTTAAACTAATAAACACAAATTGAAAATTATTAATTAATTAAGATCGCAGTGTTAATTAATAGGTATTAATAGGTAGATATCTGCTGACTAGTCAGTCTGACTCTATCACTTTGGTGTTGAATAGACCAACCTCGCTAGCCATGGGTGGTAGTAATGCTACAGTACCTGTGGCAGATTGACCTGTTGAAAAATGGATTTGTCAGTTTATCTTACGCCAAGGGTGGATGTACGCTGAATCATTTGTACTTTGTCCCACTTCCTGTCTTGGTCGACTTGTTTCGAGGAATTACATGCACCTGCCCCCAAAACTTCAAAGTGTTTCCAGGAATGCTTATCATTACCCGTCTGACCATCGATGACAGGTTCACAACCAATTAAAGTTAAGTTCCCGTATGTGAGCCCCATAAATTCTAGCAAGGGATCGCATTGGTTAACACAGCAACTGAAAAATCAGCGTTTCAACAGGTCAATCTGCCAGGGGTGCTGATGCATCCAGAAGCCCCTGGTGGCGAGGATGGAACAGACTGGTGAGTGTCGAATGCGGTCACTGTGAGAACTGATTCGACTGACCGGTGAATCCTGCGGTACATCTACACATGTAGTCCATGACACGGTCAAGACAACTTCCGCCGTTGTCACACGGCTCACTCTGGCAGTCATCAATGTTCACAGAACATGTAACCCCTGAAATGTCAAACTGCAGCCATGGAGGAGACCAAATAATAACCACATAGCATAGGTGTCAACATTACCGCTTTTTGGTGGGAAATACCACTTTTTCACTCAGTCCCGCTTTCCTGCTTTTTGAAAAAAGTCCTGCTTTTTTGTAATTTAAAAAAAAAATCGCAGTAAAATTTATCTATTTGTTGCCCTTGTGGCCATTCTGGGCACATTTAATTTTTTGGGTCTCAAGTGATTTCACATTTTCTCGCATGTGCGTTCACCGTGAACGAGAATGTGACATTAAAATGGCGACCTGTAAAATAGACGAAAAATGCTAAAACCTATGAAAGGTGGTTTTTTCCGAGCAGAAGTTGACACGGATGGCAAAATCACATACCAAGAGTAACTCAGACGGAGTGAATGTGTGATATGTACATATGTACATATGGAGAGTTCTGGGACTTGTTTCAGGAACGTTTGTTTGATAACATTTGTAATTCTGACAGATTAATTACCAGCCACTTTGTTGCAGTATTTTATACGCCAACGTTACGTTGTTTCAAGGTTGAGCATAATATTTTATTATTTGTTGGTTTCTATAAATGTGTCTGTTATAATATATTAATCTTTCTCTCACATTTCACTATTAATTTCACCTGCTTACTTTGTTACATAAGTCTGGCGAAGACAGCTGTAGGCTGTCGGAACACCCAAAAAAAAATCTACTTAAATGCAAGAAAAACCACCAATCTGACGAACCTCGTCACAATCATGTGCCATTGACATTGCTAACATTACAAAGTCTGCTATATTTGTTTTTTTTTAAATCACACTAAATTCCAAAAGTGTTTATAATGTAAAGTTTCCATCAAGGTGCAATCATTTGTTAAATATAATTTAATGTACAAACAAAATTAATGCAATTTTAGTGAATTTAAATTACTTTAATACAAACTGAAATGAAGGACCTCACCTGTCCATCCTGGAGGGCAGAGACAGCGAAACCTCGCCACCTCGTCAACACACGTAGCCTCATTCTGACAGGGCTTCAAGAGAGCGCACTCGTCTATCTCTCTGTCACATGTCACACCTGCAAACATACAATGACATTTAATCAGGCTATTGACAATGGGACCAATACGGGATAGTTCACCATTGCTGTATGGAATTGTTGATAGTTTCATGACTATATTGCAATAGTATTTATCTATAGATAGCTTTTTTCATAAAGCTTTTATATGATTTGCCATTATAAATTTATAAAATAATTTTTTTTTCATTGTATGATTCCCATAACATGCATCCATAAAAAGATTTTGTTGCTTAACTATAAAGAAACATATTTATGGAACAAATGGAAAAAAATGGTTAAAATATGTGCTTGATAATTTTTTACCACTTCTATCCACCACAGGATAAGGTAGTATAATTACACTGTTTGTGTGATAATAAGGTAAAATGTCAAATAGATATTTAGCCCCAATGATGACGCCAGTGTGTGATTGCACACATATATTGAATGAAATATAATATACAACATGCACGCATGCATGCATCACCGATATGCACACACGCACGCACACAGATATGTACACACGCACGCACACAGATATGCACACATGCACGCACACAGATATGCACACACTTGCATGCACGTATGCATAAACACACATGCACGCACAAATGCACGCATGCTCATGCTCACACATGCATGAATGCATCCATGCACACACACACATGCAAGTACACACAAACACACGCACACACACACACACAAGCACACACACACAAAGCAGACACACACACAAGCACACGCACGCATGCACGCACACACACACACAAAAGCACACACACACACAAGCTCACACACAAGCACACATACATAAGCACACACACACACGCACACAACACACGCACACGCGCACACACGCACACACACAGATACATAAGTTAAGAGTCTGTGCAGTTAAACAGGAGGTCACCAAGCCTGCCCTACCTGCGTATCCGGGCAGACAATGGCAGGTGAATGCATTGATCTGGTCAACACAGGTGGCGTTGTTGTCACACGGATGTGACATACACTCGTCGATGTTTGTTTCGCACTTGAACCCCGTGAACCCTGCTGTACACGTGCAGTGGTAGCCATTAACTTGGTCCAAGCAGGCAGCGTGATTCTTGCATGGACGCAGCATGCGACATTCATCTATGTCTGTGTCACATGTCACTCCTGCCACACAAAAAAAAAATTATTTCTCAGAGTACTGTATGACATTTTGTTAATGCTTAATTGTGAACGAATAACAACTGTGGTTGCTGATTCCACAATACATTACTTTGTAATATATTTCTATAATGTCCACAATGCTTCCGAGCCACTGATGCAAACACATATTAAAATATTTATAACTTATATATAACTAGGTAAGTTGCCGAGCATTGCACGAGAGAAAAGGCAGCCACTGCAAGTGCTTACGACTCACTGCACTATACAGTCTAGTAATGGTTGAGCAATGCCAATGGCAATGACAACTTCATGTCCCCCAAAATCACTGCCAGTTTCACAAAATATATGTAACATACTACTTAACAGAATAGACATATATGGACTTCCAAAGGGGGCAGGAGGAGCACTTGCCCTGCCCTGATCTGGATTTTGGTTAAATCATAATGTCTTTTATAACAAGTAAATTGTTTACTAGTTGTTGTAAATATATTATCTAATACATTAGTTAACTAATTATATACAACTATATCACAGTTGTTTATTCAAAGTTGACATTTTGGCAAATGAAAAGATTTCTGGTCAAAATTAGATGTCGGATATTATCACAAAACATTGCTGCCCCAGAAAAATATCTTGCAGACATCCATGCTTATATGTTATCATTAAATACAACTGAGGGTAATGGGGCTCTCCATACCTGCATATCCCGGCAAACATTCACAAGCAAAGAAGCCAGCATTGTCCTTGCAGGAGGCACTGTTGTGACATGGGGCAGACGAACATTCATTGATGTCAGTCTCGCAGCTATCTCCTGTGTAACCTTGGAACAAATCACCAGATGGCGCTTATTAAGCAACACTTTTGCAGTCTTAACAAGGAGATGGTTGTAAAAGCAAATAATACAAGGTGTCGTGGCACAACTGTGCAGGAAATGGTGATAACAGACAAGGAATCACTTCACATTATTAAGCCCTGAAAAATGCTCTCTACAATAAATCTCAATATTGTCTATAGTCCCAAATAGTGTCCGGATTTGTTCACCGGTTTGTTGTCTTGCGTTTGGACTACATCTGCAGTTAGTAAGAAAAACAGCTTTAACATAGTTTATGCAATGTGGTTATGTACACCTGTGTTATGCTTATGTACATACGTGGTGTGTTGATGTACACACAGGGTGTGTTGATGTACACATGTGGTGTGTTGATGTACACGTGGTGTGTTGATGTACACATGTGGTGTGTTGATGTATACATGTGGTGTGTTGATGTACACATGTGGTGTGTTGATGTACACATGTGGTGTGTTAATGTACACATGTGGTGTGATGTACACACATGATGTGTTGATGTACGGGTGATGTGTCCTGCACCAGAGTGACGTCCTACCTGTGAGACAAGAGCAGACATGCGGGCCTCCATCTCTCTCTAGACACTCTCCTCCATTCAGACAGGGCTTCAGGTCACACTCTGCGATGTCCAGTCCACAGTTGACCCCTGTCCAGTAGGGGCCACACACACAAACGTAGCTGCCAGGCGTGTCAACACACACGGCACCATTAACACAAGGCCGTTGTGTTGAGCATTCGTCTATGTTTGTGTCACAGACTGTATTCTGCCAGCCTGGAGGACAGACACAGTCGAAGCCTGCAAGCACACTAACATGCTCACATAGGGCTTAGGTGAAGGCATACACATGCACCCACCCACACACATATATCTAAGTGTGTCATGCATGTGTTTGTGTGCATGTATGTGTCTGTGTGCGTGTGCTTGGGTGTGTGCATGCAAGCTTGTGTGTGTATACATGTGTGTGGGTGTGCGTGTGTGTGTGCGCATTAGTGCCCTGCGCGGGCCGGGCTTTGGGTCCAAGCCCGGCCCGGCCGTGGGCCAGGCCTCTACATAATTTTGCAGGCCGGGCCGGGCCGGGCCTGGGCCTACATACTGCGGGCCCGGGCCGGGCCTGGGCTGACAAAAATTGAAACACATCAGGCTTGGGCCGGGCCTGGGCCTAGTGTGAGCGGGCCGGGCCGGGCCTGGGCTGGGCCTGGACAAAATAAAAATATTCATACAAAACAGCTATTATTAATTTATTTTTTAATAAAAACTGATTATAAATTGTAATTCCGGTTAATGAATGCTTAAAATTATTTCTTTAGTATTATATAGTTGCAAATTGAGACCTTGCATGGCATCTAATGGCCCCATAAGTTAACTTGGCTGGAAGTAGCCAGCCCCAAATGTTTACTTTAGAAATATTTGCAGAGGCAATCAAGCCATGATTAACCATCAACTTAGCACCCTTTGACCCTACATTCTATTGTTTACGTCTTCCCTCCAAACATTGCCAATCTGAATGCCCACTGCCAAGTGCCCACTAGCCCACTACCCAGTACCCAACCCAGTTGGTAATTGGTATTTCTCCCCAGTCCTAATTCATTCACACTTGTACTAATTCACACATGTCTGAATCTGTCTGTCTCAGGCTAGTGACTGCAGGCCTGCTGGAAATGCCACTGGGTGTCAGTGCCAGTGGGTGACATTTAATTGAAATATCATATTATATTATGTTAACTTAGTTGAACTAATTCAATTAACAATATAAATTGGGGTTATGGCTTGCATATGGGTTAAGTCAGGGTTAGATAAACAAATCTCCTACCCTAACCATAAGCCAATATATTAAAGCCAAATATAACAAATGTTATCATATTTAATAGTAATGACACTAAGACATTTTTCTTTATTTTTCTTCAGGATATTCTTAAGTTTGAAGAAGTTGGTGGTGCTGGATTTTTAGAACTCATCCTCGTCTTTGTTATAAGATTATAGGTTTATCTTCTCTAAACTTAGCGGGCCGCGGGCTTGCGGGCCGCGGGCTTACCCATCTTTTGGTGGGTATGGGCCGGGCCTGGGCCTGAAACTTGCGGGCCGGGTCTGGGCCAAACATTCACGGTCTGGGTCGGGCCTGGGCCGGGCTTGGGCCTAAATTCTAGTTTGCGGGCCTGAAAAATTATTGCGGGCCTGGGCCGGGCCTGGACTCTAACTGCTAACTGCAGGCCGGGCTTGGGATCAAATTCTAGGCCCGCGCAGGGCACTAGTGCGCATATATGTAATGCTGGACAGATGAATGAAAGAGCAGATGAATACAAACACATACACACTAGTATATATATATATATATATATATATATATATATATATATATATATATATATATATATATATATATATATATATGCATACAAGTACATATGTAAATATGTGCTTATTCTATGCAATATGCATTGTATGAATGTGCGTGCGTGTATATGTATGAATGTTCGTGCATGCAAATGTGTGTGCATGTGTGCGTGTGTGTGTAAATCAGTATGAGTATATAGACACATACATATATGAAACACCAATGGGGCACCGAACCAAATAAATTCCTCTGCTAGTAACACATGCAGCTACAGCTGTATCAGGAATCCAATGACCACACACCTCTCGAGTCAACTTTCTGCACACAGGTTGCGCCATGGTAACAGGGCGTGGTGTCACAGCTCAGCAGATCCCGCTCACAGAACTGGCCACTGTATGAAGGTAGACAGACACATTGGAAGCCTGTCTGTCCATCTGTCCTCTCCAGACACGAGCCTCCGTTACGACAGGGTGATGACAGACACTCGTAGATGTCGCCCTGGCATCTGTTACCTGTCATGTGGATAAATACCATCCACCATGAAATAAAAACACTCTTTACCATATACGTTTTTAGGATGCTATAGTGAATCTTTAAGTGCCAGGTATAGACATACATAATGGAACTTGTATTCGTTGGACGAAATTACTACATGAAACTCTTAATAATTGTTGTAAATAGTTACTAGGCATGTCACTGACAGTACGGTTCAGTGTCTGCATCAGAATGGTGATTCGCCTAGTGCACCCCCAGGTGGAGTCACAGTCTGCAGCAAACCACCTAACCTGGTTCTCTGTATGCGGGTCCAGCAGTGCAGGTAGAGTGTAGTGTAATCTGTGTGATGATTGGATTAAAAACAAATTTAAGTGGAATAAAATTTTTTGCAAACAATTACTTGTTAGATCGACTGCTATTGGTCCACAATAGTTTCGGATGCAGGCAATTAAACTTTCTGCAAAGCATTCTATAGGCATTTACGATATGTGGGACTAACTTCAATTCCACACATGTCCGAGTGTGATTATAAACTATCACCATCTGGGATACACACACTAACCTATGAAGCCTGTGACACACACACAGTGGTAGCCAAGTGGCCTCCGGGTGTCCTCAAGACATGTGCCTCCGTACAGGCACGGATTGGGATAACAAGGATCAATGTCAATCTCACAATGTGTCCCACTCCATGGATAGAGGCAGCGACACACGTATCTGGCAGATCCAGATAAACACGTCCCTGAGTTCTGACACGGATCACTTAAACACTTGTCAAGGAGGAGGTCACATGTTGGTCCTGTCATCCCGTCAGGACAGGTGCACCTGCAACAACGGCAGTTTAATCAGATTTGACAAGAGGAGGTCTAGATGCCGAGTGGACAACGAAGCCATTGGCTTATCAAGTCCAACAATTTTATTTATGTATAGCCCGTCCTTATCAGGTATCTGTCAATTTTATTTTTAAATATATTCACACTGCTTGCATTGACACAATCAGCAAATAATTTAGTTTAATTAATCGTCCTCTAGGAGAATGAAGTACTTTCTCATATTCAACCTACACTGTTCTTTTACTAATGCTATTTTGTGACCTCTAGTTTTACTACCCACTTTGTATGAAATTTTTTGTCATGTTGTTCACTTGTTGTTTTTATAGGTTTTATTTAATCTAAGCAGATTTAGCTTAACTACGACTTAGTACTAGCCCTTGTGACACTGGTAGGTAACATATTTATAGCTAAAATGTTTATATATAAAAAATGTGCAGACCTATATTCATTGACCAGGTCGAGACAGACATGATGAGGGGGACAGGGCTCGGACACACACTCATTCAGGTTGTGCTCACAGAGGTCGCCACTGTAGCCAGCCACGCACATACACGCGTACATGTTGATCTGTGGCTCTGAGCACGTCCCCCCGTGTTGACACGGCAGGCTGGAGCACTCATTGACGTCTATCTTACAGTTGTCTCCAGCATAGCCTGACACAAACACATAAACATCATGTGTCAAAAAGACATGTAATGACTCAACGTGTTAAGCTAAGTCTTAATAGCAAGCATCTCACTATAGTCCACGGATATAAATAAAGGTGTAAAAATCAAAAGAATCTTGGAACAGAAACTGAACATTGCTTGTCCATGGTATGCATTAGTATTACAATGACACTAGTCGATACAAAATGAAAGTAGCAGATTCTGAAATTGATACAACAGAAACAGAAAGCAGAATGGAAGTTAAAGTTGTTTATCTCATGTACAGAGTCTGTAGAATGAAAACGAAAATATTGGTGACCACACCTGGCCTACAGCTACAAGCACACCCATTGACAATGTCAGTGGAACATAATGAAAGTGAAAGTAGTGGGTGACCATACCTGGACTACAGCTACACGTGTACCCATTGACTATATCAGTGGACCAAAATGAAAGTGAAAGTAGTGGGTGACCATACCTGGACTACAGCTACATGTGTACCCATTGACAATGTCAGTGGAACATAATGAGAGTGAAAGTAATGGGTGACCATACCTGGACTACAGCTACACGTGTACCCATTGACAATGTCAGTGCAGCATGATGAAAGTGAAAGTAGTGGGTGATCATACCTGGCCTACAGCTACACGCATATCCATTGACAATATCTGTGCAGTTTGCGCCGTTGAAGCAAGGATTTGACAAACACTCATCTGTTTCCACGGTACAGAACTCTCCCTCATAGCCAGGTTCACAGAAACACCGGTAGCTTCCTGCTCAGACAAAATCAGATTTATATCGGTCAAATTCATAGCTTCCTGCAGAACAGACATAATTGTGACCACATGCAAAATATCTAAGAAGGTTTATTGACATCTGACTCATTTTTAGGGAAAATAAAAATAGGAAAATATATGTATGTTTTGAAAATTGTTGTCAGTCTTCACGGCCTCAGGTCAGCCAGAGTTTTGAGTAAATTACTACCTGTGCCTTGTATGTAGCACAGTATCCTGTCTATATGGGACCACTTTACACTATACCTCTTCCAGATCTGTTCATTTCAACTTTCAATACCATCTCAACTTCTCTGGGAAGCATTCAGCCATGCTGCAATTACTGTGCAAAAGCTAATCATTCACATTGATCTTTCACTGTATATAGCCAGGTGCTCATTTATACAGCCAAGTTAACTGGGGCAATGTGGAGTAAACAAAATTGTCATAGATTCAGAATGGTAGTAAGAAGATTCAAGCCCCGACTGGGAGTTAAATGGCCTACCCCTTGTGCTATCGTGCCTCATATGTTCATGGAAAATGTGCATTCTTTCCAATCTGTTTGTGCCAAAGAAACTTAAGCATTAGCTCCAGGGCATAAATGGCCTGAAAGGGAAGAATGACATATGAAGGTCATAATTCAAGTAACGAACCAGTAGGTTTCTCCACGCAGACAGCATTTTGAGAACACGGGTTGATGAGAGGACATTGTCGTACGACGGCCTCACAACGTGGGCCAATGAAGCCATCAACGCAGACACAACTGTAGCCATTGAGTTGGTCAGTACACGAGCCTCCGAAGTAGCATGGCTGACTGTCACACTCGTCTATGTCTGTCTCGCAGCGGTGACCTGTGAACCCTGTGTGACAAAGGCTGCCACTTGAAGACATCCAAGCAATTATCTTTCATGTCAACAATGAAAGAGAAAGTAGTCTAACTGTAAAGCGGTTACGTTTTACCATTTAAATAGCCAAATACATTAAAGTAATTTTAATGATTTTTCTATAAATTAAAGAATAAATAAAACAGTGTGCACTAAGAAGTGATTAATGGTTATTTATTGCGCTATTTTATCAAATAAATTAATTATATAAGTATGAGGTTTAAAGTTACACTAATAGAATCCTTTATGCAAACCTCACCAAATAAAACTATTAAAATATCAAAAAAAGATTTGTAGTAAATTTTGAACAAATGTGGGGGTTCCTGAGTAAGGATTGTTTTGTTAGAATCACACGTATTACAAAACACATGCTGCCTAGAACACACGGTTTGTTTATTTTATATTCAAATTAAGTGTTGTGGACTCTTTCTGCAAATAATAACGACACTTATGACACTAATTGCTGGTATTGTAAAGATTCATTGTTTAGCTTGAAATATAAGTGTTCTCTTAGTATAATATTAATATTTTGGCAAAACCAAATGAACTTGATCGTAAAACACCAATTTCAGAAATGTGACAAAAACCTGGAAGGCAGATGCAGAGGAATCCGCCAAATGTGTTTTCGCACATCACATAGTTGAGACATGGCTGTCGCGTCAGACACTCGTTAACGTCTTCTGTACAGGTGGCGCCACCAAAGTTAGATGTGCATTTGCAGATAAAGCCATTGAGTGCGTCAGTACAGATGCCTCCATTAGCACATGGCTGTGACTGACACTCGTTGACCTCCTGCGAACACAGTCTCCCCTGCCAACCTGGTCGGCAGGCGCACCTGTAGCCATTAAGGATGTCAATGCACACAGCCCCGTTACGGCACTCGTTGGCTGGGGCACAGTCATCTATGTCCACGTTACATGTGTCTCCTGCAACACACACCAACAACGCACATCAACAATGCATGTCAACAACACACATCAACAATGCTTGATTACTATTGCTTGGATACAGACTACTGTATCCCAAGCAAGGTGTACTTTAAGGTTGAAATAAAACTCCATCCTCACCTAATGTAGCCTACTGTGGTTTGCTGATGTCCAAATATGCAGTGTGTGAATAGCTTAAGCAATTTCTGCAGTCAATTTAATAAAGAATGCCAATTTTTTTTAAATCATCGAAAGAATTGACACAGGTCATACTGATTAGAGGGAAGGCTCAAAATGTTGAATACTCAAAATGGTGAACACTTTGTGGGGTCATGGCCAACCATAGGTGTGACTTCCATCCTCTCGCTGATCATATGACAAAGTTACGAGATTTCATCAAATGCGAAATTTTTCAGCGTTTCCATTTTCACTTCAATTATTGTTTGGCCAAACATATATGTTGTAGTGGATACTAGGTAGGTTTGTTGTTTTGCAAAATTAATTTGAAATGAGCATTTAAGCAAGGTGTACTTTAGGTTGGCTTAAGCAAGCTTTGCTTTGTTTAGGGCTGACTTAAGCAAGGTCTACTTTGTTTAGGGCTGACTTAAGCAAGGTCTACTTTAGGTTGGCTTAAGCAAGGTGTACTTTATTTAGGGCTGACTTAAGCAATGTCTACTTTAGGGTTGACCTACCTGTCAGCCCAGAAGGACACAGACACTGGAACCCTGCCAGTCTGTCGACACAAGTGCCATCGTTGAGGCATGGACTTGAGTCACATTCGTTCACCTCAGCCCTGCAGCGTGGCCCAGTGAAGCCAGGAGCACACAGACAGCGGTAGCCATTGACATAGTCCTCACACGAGCCATCGTGTGCGCACGGCGATGACGCGCACTCGTCAATATTAATCTCACATGCAACCCCCATGAAGCCAGCTCGGCACGTGCACATGTAGTAGTTCACAAAGTCCCTGCAGGTGGCATCGTTCTGACATGGCCGACTCGCACAGTCGTCAATGTCTACCTCACAGTGTGTACCTAAAATAAGACATTTCGGGTATGTGGTAAATTGAACTGTTAGCCAAATGTTTTACCAACATATATCTATTCCAGACTCACATGGTAATGTGTGTGCCACTTATTCATATCTCTCACAGGCTTGTGACTGAACTGAACACCTCCAATATTCACCATTTTCACAGAACTGAACATCTCCAACAATCATCATTGTGACTGAAATGAATACCTCCAACACTTACATCTTTGTGACAGAAATGAACACCTCCAACACTCACATAATTGTGACATAGCTGAACACCTCCAATACTCACATCATTGTGAATGAACTGAACACCTCCAATACTCACATCATTGTGACTGAAATGAACACCTCATGATATTATATATTGTTACCTTTTAAGGTTTAGAAAGTTTTTAATTTTATTAATCATGTAATTGTAATTCACTGTTGATCTAGCAGTGTATTTCTGCCCTTAATGTCCTCGTATGTAAATCGGCTACTCTTAGGTTTGTCATTGAACCCAGCACCCCTCACAGGTCATAACCCCAAGATGTAACCAGGGCTATTTGTTCTATCCTCATACTTATAGCTGTGGAGGCGAAGTCAATACCCTCCACTCTGACCCAGGGCTGTTTGTCTTACCCTCACAGCTGTGGAGGTGAAGTCAATACCCTCCACTCTGACCCAGGGCTGTTTGTCTTACCCTCATAGCTGTGGAGGTGAAGTCAATACCCTCCATTCTGACCCAGGGCTGTTTGTCACACAGTCGTAGCTGTGGGATGAAGTCAATACCCTCTACCCTGACCCCAGGTTGTTTGTCCTACCCTCATAGCTGTGTGGGTGAAGTCAATACCCTTCACACTGAACCAGGGTTGTTTGTCCTACCTTCATAGCTGTGGGGGTGAAGTCAATACTCTCCACCCTGAACCACCCTCACTAGTTACCCCCTCCTCACTGTGTGCACTGGGGGTGAGAAGGGTGAGAGACGTTAAATCATGATTTATGGACATCTGTACATATATGCCTTTTGTATCAGTCGAGTCTGAAATAAAGGTATTGTTAAAGTTTACATTGAAAACAAAGATCTACCTGAATATCCTCTCTGACACTGGCAGGTGTAGTGCCCTACCCCATCCATGCAGCGCCCTGCGTTCTCACATGGACCTGACGTGCACTCATTGACCTCAACCTCACAGTTCACCCCGGTCCAGGCTGGTGTGCACTGACATCTGTAGATGGCGACACCATCCACACAGCGTCCTGAGTGTGTGCACGGGATCGACTCACAGTCATCAATGTCTGACTCACAGTGTCTCCCAGTGTAGCTGTGGCAGGAACAATCAGGACAGGGTGATGACATGGTGATGACAGGGTGATGACAGGGAACGTACATCAAGTATTAGTGGTGGTTGTGGTGGTGGTGTAGTAGTGGTAGTGGCCGTTAGTAAAAACTTTTGTTTCATTCATTGATTGAAAAATATACAGATCAAAACAACAGATAAAAAATAAAACATCAATAAAACATACAAAAAATTTTTTAATTCTAAGAACATCAATCAATTTACAAATCCTCAACAAATTTCAAATTCTAAACAATTATAATCGAGGCTATATTATCCCGTCCAAAAACCATTGTTCCTTAATTTCATCTCCAGTGCTCAGTGAAGTGAAGTTTATTTGTTTAGATCATACATGCAGAGTCAAATAACAGTTTGTACATATTTTACATAGTTTTGATGACCATGCCTCACTGACGGCACCTGTTTTTACATAGCGCACTAAGACCTGAGAGATCGCTATCGTACAAGCTCAGGAGAATCTCATTCCTCTAAATTATTTAACTTGACACCTCTATAATCTTAATACTCATTATTCACAGACCCCCCTGTGTACATACCCACTGATGCAGTTGCAGGTGTAACCATTGAAGCTGTCCACACACTGGCCAGCATTCATGCATGGAGTTGACATGCATTCATCTGTGTCCTGCGAACAGTTCTGGCCTTCCCAACCATTGGTACAAACACACACATATGTGTTTATTCCATCCACACACATTGCCCCGTTTTGGCAGTAGTGAAAGGCACATTCATCTATGTCTTGTTCACAGGTGGGGCCACTGAATCCACCCGAACAACGGCACAAATAACTGCCCGGGCCATCGAAACAGGTGCCGTCATTGAGGCATGGATGCGAGAGACACTCATTCACGTCAACTTCGCACTTGGAGCCTGGTGAGGAAAAATAAAAATTATTTTTCAAAGTCGATTCCAGTCAAACAGATATGTCATGTTTGTGATCTAATAAATTCTCGTTGGACAAAATAGGCAAACGTTGTCAAAAAGTTGTCAATATCTATTACAAGTTTTCAAATGTGTCTTATACTTTATAGTTTATAGTTCACTGCATCTCTGTCACTGTATTATATATTCTACAGTAACAAGCTCTGGAATTGTGGTGTACAGGCATATTCTTTTAAAGTACCTTCTTAAGTCCCTATATATAACAGAGCATTTAACATCCTGACAGACCTGTTCATTCCATCGCCAACATAACTTCTGTGGGAAGCATTCAGCCATGCTCAAATTAGTGTGAAAGATATTCCTTCACATATATCCACCACTGTCTACAGTCAGATACTCATTTGTAGAGCTGAGTGCTCAGATATTGTGGTAGGTAGGGCTCAGATATTGTGGTAGGTAGGGCTAAGTTACTATTGCTAGAACATAATAACATAATCTAAATGATTTGTGCAACATTTTATTAATGTCAATCCCCACATATTCATGACATTCAGCCAGTAGGTTGGGTCTGAGCTTTGAGGGCATATCTAGACAAATCTGCAATACCACCAGGTGTGTAACTACATTTTAATTACTTCAAACCAGAGATAGTTGCAACAGGAGAAACAGAAGTAATTAGTCAACTCACAAAACCAGTCAGTAGTAAGGGTGGCAGAATGGGGCTGACCAATCTTATGTTGTCCTTGTCTATAAAACTAATTTGATATGAGAGAATGGTAGAGAGGCAGATGAGAAACTGGACAGTCAAGGGTTTAACCTCCAGTTGAGGGTTTAACCTCCAGTTAAAGGCTGGCCTTGCCAGCTCTTGTAAGTTGGCTGGACAGATTATAGGTTGCAAGATGTTACACCTGTGGACTGATGTAGTAATGTTAAGATTGTATAACATGAGCAAAGCTTTATTACAGTCACTCTCAACAATCATTTTTAGACATTGTCACTGGAATTGTTATTGTAGTTGAAGAACGTAAGTATCGCATTGTAGAAGTTATGTTGCAATTGTAGAAGTTATGTTGCAATTGTAGAAGTTATGTTGCAAATACAAATCATTCTGAAGAATAAATACTGCAAACTCAAAGATCAGTGTTTGGCCAGTTCATCTATCTCTGACAACCTCTATTTAAACCTACCACATGTGACAATTGACCGACCCTCCAGAGGTGATATTTTTTTATTTTACATAAAACTTACCTATTATCACTGCTGCCAAGATTGAGGTAAATATCCAATACCTAACTTCAGAAATATCCAATTTCAGTGTGAGTGGTACCATCATAGATTGGTTTATAATATCTCAAGATGCAGACATCAACTAAGTAAAGTCACTTGCATGTCTTTGTCACAACACAGTTGAAGCCGCTGAAGAATGTTGTCACAACAAACTAGAGATGGTCAGTTTGTGCCTGTGGCCAGTGTCACAGTGTCACAGTGTGCTTGTGTGGCTTGTTACATCAGTATTTATTGCCAATCAGCAACCAAACTTGCAACACCTGTGTCAATGGACGGCCCCAGCTTCCTTCCAAAGATGCATCACGGTTGCTTAAATGGTGCATGAATTACCAGTATGCATCCACAATGCATGCATCCACTTTGAATCGCGTGGCTCATGTCTGTGGAGCCAACGCAGTCAGTGGCACGTGGATGTGTACATTAGTCTTGAGAAACAGTGCATCGTAGTTATGCCCACCGAGCTGGCATTGCTGAAGGTAGCTTGTTGTCATACACCATTAGCTCTCAGTAAAACGTACACATTCGAGGACACTCTTGGTAAAACAACTCTCCATTTACACATTTAGCATCTAGACTTGAGCATCATGGCTGATTCCACAAGTTCATGATAGCTCCATTTCAACGTCTGCTGCAAATATTCCATGCACAGTGCAAATCCAGGAACTCTGCCGGCCTTTGTGTTACTGCAGGGCGACAGCTGCCAGGAACTACCAGCATCCAACTGCCATCACTGCCAGAACACTGAGTTCAGCACACAATGGATTGCATAGTGATCAATCCCACAGTGCTATTGGCTGTAATCATCCATCCCCATCAGATGGAGGCTGGCTCAGAATCACTCAAGTGTGACGCCCAGTCAGGTGTATCAGGTTACTCAGCCACTGCAGGTAATCTGCCTTGGTTCAAGAATGAGTCATACAGCTGAAACAGGCTTGCTGCAAGAGTCCCACGGAAAGGTACTACATAATTAATACTACAATAGCACCTTTCACATGAACATAATTAAATCAGCTGTACGAGTGCGTTCTTAATAGGTATAACATTAAAAAACATTACAATACCTATAAAATATACGTTCATTATGGTTAATGTGTAATTGTTATAAAAAATTTCCCAGATTCTGGGCGTATACATAATTAGCTAATTATGGTGTCATTCGGGCATTTGACTAATTCATAAAATAAGAGTTAACTTTTATCAGTTGATACGATGCAATTCGAATTAACTTCAATTTTTTATTATAATTACTGACACAACTGTCCAACTGAAAAGTTAAATCAGACCAAAAAATTTTTTTTACATCTCGATAATGATGCTGATGGGTTGATGGTGCTTCACGGGAGCACCTATACAAAATGGAGAGGTGACAGTGAGTAACAACGAGACCATGCCTCTGCTGCCAGACTCTCTTCTCGGCGGATTTATGAAACCAAGCGAGAGTCGGATAAGTGAGACTATGATGCTGGTGGCTTTGGTGTAAATACGCCATATTTCACTTTATCGGACAAAAATGTACGTAACTAATCATAATAAGCATTACAGGAATGTTAATGAATGGACGAGCAGTGTTTCTTCTGTTAACTGCATTATAGAAATCGTATGTTAGAGTATATTAATGCTGTCAAATATCTGACTTTTGCTTTAATATCGTTTTCCTGGTACAAATAATTGAACATTGCCATATTACTTGAATAGACTTTACTATCATATAAGTACTAAAGTCAGACAATAAAAAAATAATAATATACTGTTCTATCAGATCTAATATTTCGCACTCTTTCTTTTTATTGCACTCATTTGTTTTATTACGAAGCTAAGCTCCCAAATTACTCCAATACAATACAATCATAGACATAATTTTACTCACTGTACCATTGTGTCATCTAGTGCCGTTGTTGGATATAGAGTGTATTGGTGTGCAGATCTTGATTTATTTATTAGTACAATATTAGATATCCAGGACAAAATCTCAAATGACAATAAAATAGCTTTACTCAATGGGGGATTATATCATTAATTTACTGAATTTTGCTACTCATCAAAAAACAATGATTTCATAGATAGCGTAATAACACGATACATTCCACATATAATTATTTAAACCAACAAGAATAACATATGTTTCAGTAACTAGTATAGACCACTTATATTCTAATCATATTCATCATAACTAACTATATTGTCACAGACATAGCTGACTATTTTGTAATATTTCATTTAAAATATGGTACACCTCCTACACAAAAAATAGTATACAAACAAATAAGCCAGTTAAACATATTCAACATTAAAACATTTAGGAATCTATTGGCAAGGGCTGATTATTCCTCTGTATTATATACAGTACTGCTGATGCAAATGAAGCATATGACCACCTAATATTAATATATAAATCACTTTATGAAATATCATGCCCAATTAAAATGATCAGAGTAAATAAAAATATATTAAAAGAGAGCCTTGGTAACATCTGATGTACTTACTTCATCAATAAACAAAGAAAAGTTACTCAGATAAAAGCTAAATAAGCCAAAAAAACAGAGATAGAGATTGCATATAATATAGTATACTGTAGACTCTTTAATAAGATCAAAAGAGCAGCAAAAACTAAGTATATATACTGAAATATTAGAAGAAAACACAGCATCAAAGAAACATGGACCATACTGAGACAGGCAGTATTTAAACAAAGAGTGTTTCAAACTACATCAAACTTTCATTATTAAACAGGAAGATAAATCAAATTTAATTTTTATTGCTGAAGAATTTAATAATTTCTTTGCTGAAATAGGTAAATCAGTAAGTGATTCTGTTCCTCTTCCTATAGATTCATTTCATACACACTTAAAAGATAACTATCTTGACAATATTTTATGCTACCTACTGATGTAAATGAAATCAAAAGTGTAGTGCAAAATTTTAACACTAAATGCAGTGAGGGTTTTGAGTCTATCTACAAAACTAATGCAACAGACAATAGAGGAAATAGCAATCCCACTCGAGTATATCATAAATCAATCCTTTGTTACAGGTGTTGTACCTGATAACTTAAAAATTACCAACATAATTCCGGGTTTTAAAGCAGGAAACAACAAAATCTTTAATAACCATAGACCAATAGATATTTTACCCACACTTTCTAAAATAATGGAACAAATTGTATGCAATAGATTTTTTTTAATGTTATGCAATAATTTACTTAGAGAAATATAATATTCTATATAAACACCAATAGGGATTTCAATCGAAACATTCCACTATACACACAATACTGCATTTTTAAAGACATTGCAGATGAAAATGACAAAATTACAAAGTTATTCCATTGGCTGTGTTCCACGACTTATCAAATGACATTTTGCTATATAAGTTAAATCACTATGGAATCAGAGGAATAAGTAATATATGATTTTCTAGTTACCTCCTTAATCATAAACAATATATTGAGATACATAAATGCAAATCATCATTGAAAAGTATAACAAATGGAGTACCTCAAGGATCCTGTGCTTTTTCTAATTTATATTAATGACAGTAAATTCTACTTCTCTAAATTTATTATCTTTTGTTGATGATACCACCTTTACAAATCAGGTTCCAATTTAATAATTTAAGTAAACATGTAAATCAAGAATTAAAACAACTATGCGGTTGGTTATGTGCTAACAAATTATGTTTGAATGTCAAAAAAGAATTTTTTTTGCGTATTTGGCCCTGTAAACACAAACTACAAGGCAAACAATAGCATACAATTAAACAATGAAATTATTAACCAGGTTGGCAAGTACAAAAATGAAGAATCTGTGAAATTCCTAGGACTATAATATATATATATATATATATATATATATATATATATATATATATATATATATATATATATATATATATATATATAAGCATTTAACATTGAAAGAACATATCAACATAATCAGCTACAAAATAGCTGGAGCCATTTTTACAATTAATTCTAAGTAAAACATATTATGCCACATAAATTAAGTCACAGTCACATAACATATGGTATACAAGCATGGGGCAATGGAAACATAATTAAGGACGTTAGACATTTTACAAAAACGTGCTCTAAGAATAATTAACAATAAAGGATATAGGAGTCATATTGGTCTTGTATTTAAGTCTGAACACATACTGAAAATCTTATATGTATATAAGCTACATGTCTCACTATTTATGTATGACTTTTACCTAAATCATTTAAACATTTTGCTATCAAAAATAATTTGGATAAAAGTATTAGAATATCTACACAATACAATCTTCTTGTAAAAGAGAGAACTAGAACACTTTTTTATTTACGTTACCTAAACACAATTTTACAAGAATTTGGAACAACATACACAATAAAATAAGAAATATTAAACACAGATCAAAGTTTAAACACTTATTGCATGATCAATACTTTGATACATATCTTCATCGAGTACAATGTTTTAACCATAGACGCTCAGAATGCATGCAACTAAATTTATGAAACAAAAAGCCATTTCTCATCTTTAAGTCCTTTTACTGTTTCAAATTCTGTTTTATTAAGTCAAAGTCAAATTATGTTTGGATCCATGTATTATACTCATTTACGTATATTTCAATAGTACAAACTTCTCAGTTCATTGCCAGGTGTCACCAGCAGCAGTGATAGTAATTAATATTTTGGTTATATACATTTATCCGTCTCGTAGCCTAATGTAATCTAATTAGTTGTGTGACACTGATTCTTACATTTGTATTTACTACAGGTACAGGCCTACATATGTATTATGTAAAACATAGTATTTGGCCCAATCCCAATGCTTATCTAAACGACTGTTGAAATAGTACAGTGATGGGCTGGTGATGACTATTTTGGTTGGGATGTAATAATAGAGAAATGATATTTATTTTAAATTGTGTCACTGGAAGACGTGAACGTATTCAGATATACTCTTGAAGACTTGAATGCTGAATAAGTGTCCCTATACGCGTATTTATTTCATGAAAAATGCCACCCTATATGCACCTTATTTGGCACTATATACTGGTTGGTGTAGTTTTCGACCTACTTAATAGAATATGCCGTTTAAAAAAAAATCTTAAGAAACATTTTGTGTAAGAGATCGATATACCAAATCAGCAAAAGCAACTTCATTTATTCAATGCAAACAAAGTATTAAAACAGTTGTTTTGAGTGAAAAACTTACGAATATTGAACGTCTGAACCATGTCGCGCTAGTCGAGGAAACCAGCGGAATTCGACTTATATTTATGGCAAGCCGTACAGACAATCGTTTTTAATTTTACCACTTTGTTACAATTATGTCAACCTTTTTATCAACCAGGCTTGACATAGCGCTTTATAAAACACATACACATATATTTGCATTGAATATATAACGTTAATGTAGTACATTTTTTCTCGTATATTTAACACATTTTAATTATTCCTACTTTTATGACAAGACTAGCTTGCCATACATCTACCACAAAAAAGGCTATTATTGTCACGTGGCCAAGAACGAGACATGCGTCAGCAGATGCTCAATAATAATGTCTGGTAAGCATGCAAAGTCGGTTTTTTTATCAAGGTATGTATTTCATAAACGTGTTCCATGTCATATTATATATAAAAATATATTTTGCTCAGACAAGACTCTGTATGGTTATTGTCGTAAACAGACGCTGTGACGTCTCTAACGCGATACCAAGCGAGATTTCAATGGATCGAAAACTGGCGTGGGTCGAAAACTGCACCGGTAACTATACTTATTGGTAAAGGTGCATTAATGTGGCCGAAATTATTAACGTATTAAATGACATTTTTACCAAATTTTGTCGATGGTGATGTGTTCTTTGCATCACTCCCCATCGGATCAGGTACAAAACGGATGTACATTTGTAAAAAATATTGTGTTTGAGCGCACTTTTAGTGCCCAAAACAACGCTATACCGGCAATAACCGGTGTTGTTAATATGGCGATCATCCGAAATGTGCTGTAACAATATCACGGTGGCATCAGAACCGGAAAGGCGATTTCACTGTCAAATATTTCGTACCACAGCGTAAGAAAATAAAAAAAATAGAAGAAAAAGTGCAATTTAATGTTACGAAAAACTCTAAAAATCGACAATTTAATGTTAAAAAGCCCAAAAAAATCGAACCGGACAGGTGATTTCACTGACAAATATCTTGTACGCAGTCTAAGAAAAAAACATAGTTCAATTTAATTGTGAAAATCCAAAAAAAATCCACCGACAAATATCTCGACAAAAAATATAAGATCATGTAAAAAAAAAAGCAAAGTCATCGCACATATATCAAACAAATTATTAAAAGTTCACATATCGTGCAACTATCTTTAAATCTTATTCATAAGTCATAAACAAGTGTCTTGCTTGCCCAAATCACACAATTCGGGCGGGCGGGCGGGCGGGCGGGCGGGCGGGACCTCGCTCATCCTATTCTTCCCGGCTGAGCTGGATGTAGGCGGATTCTGATAGGAGCAGTTGCTATAGACGTCGAGAATGGAAGTAAGTTGGATATCGTCGAATAAGACAAAGATGTACTTGGGCATCGGCTTGCTGCTGTCGATCCCCGTCGCCAGGTAGTTCGCTGTCGTCGATGAACTCTCGAGTCAAACATACGACTAATTTGTCGCTATTGTCGAAGTTGTGCATTTTTGAGACGCGAACCTCGTCGCGATCGCCGATGTAGAGAGGCAAGCCCCACTGGTCCTCTTCGCGTGTCACCAGTTGCATGCAAACAAAGCGCAACATTGTCGCGACGCCGCTGTGGTGGCCGACAAGGTTGGCGGCGTTGGAATTAGATAACAATAGCGTTGTAGTCTCTTTCTTGCGCCCTAGAAAACAACATTCCCATCGTTGCCAGCACAGAGCCAGGTGATATTTGATGTACCAGCGACATTATCAGTATTACACCCACGGCGACAAAGCAGAGGATATTGCCGTGACACCCGGATTCAAGTTGTTCCAGCACTACGAGGATCAACCTGTCAAATTACAAACTTCCTCAGACCAACCCACAGCGATAACATGCCACTGTTGACAGGTTTATATCCTCTAACCGGCTCACGTAGGGAAATTGTATAATAATGGTGGATTACACATTAAATTAAACCCCGGTCGAATCTACTGACAGTCTGATGTTCTTCCACAGAGCCATCATGTCCCACAATTATAATTCCACATGAACGATATTCGCATTTGTTCTTGCATTGAAATAAATATTAGATTAAATGGAATAAGATTGTTTTAAAAATGTAAACACAGACTAGATTAAAGTAATTACTAAGAGTAAATTGTTTCTACTATAACTGAAGGTGGCTGAAAAGATAAGTAAGTAGTGATCTCGAATTGATTTGAGACATTACACAAAACAAACATCATTTACCTTCTAACCCCCTCAGACCTACACAGATCCTATCAGATTCCCTCCGACCTTCTTGCCTAATACATGAAACTTGGACTTACATTGATCAGTATTATGACCTTTATTATTCTTAATATATATCAATGACTTGGACGACAACATAACAAGTAACGAACTGAAATTTGACACAAAAGTGTTTAGAAAGGTTAACACTGGTGGTGATAAACAACATTTACAAAACGATCTACACTCAATTTTGGGAAATGCAAATGCCTACATACAGGACATGGGAACTTGGATGTAAACAATAAAATTGGAGATACTGTCCTGGGTACTATTGTTACTGAAAGTTTCAGAGCAGTGTGATATTGCAGCTTCAAATGGTAATAAAATTCTTGGGTTGATTAGGAGAAACATAACATACTAGGAAGAAAGCTAATTATACCTCTGTATAAAGCAACAGTTAGACCTCATATACATAATATATATATATATATATATATATATATATATATATATAATATATATATATATATATATATATATATATATATATATATATATATATATATATATATATATATATATATATATATATATAATTATTATATATATATATATATATATATATATATATATATATATATATATATATATATATATATATATATATTACAGGCAAGAAGTCCCCGGCTCTATTAGTGTTGTCGCTGATATTTTATTGGTATTATATATATATATATATATATTATAGCCACACAACAATCGTATGACAGCATAATTATATACCTCAAAATAGTAACAATAAAAATCTACCGAAAAATGTCTCGACAAAAAATATAAGATAATGTAAAAAAAGCAAAGACATCGCACATATATGAAAAAATTATTAAAAGTTCACAGATGGTGCAAATATCTTTAAATCTTACTCATAAACAAGTGTCTTGCTTGCCCAAATCACACAATTCAGTAATAAATAATTCTTCAGGGGACATTGAAGTGTTTATTTTGACATTACTAATATTTGGACCGTATCATGATTACAATTGGACATTTCACTACAAAAAGATGTTGCCGTTTTGGAATGAATGGTGAATTTCGAGGACCAAATTTATCGAGATATTTTCATTAATTGATATCTATAATGGAATTATTCAAACCTAGACATCGTTCACACCCAATGTAGCAACTATTTTGTGAAAGTATGGTTGACTCTGAAAAGAGCCGTTTTGTGTCTTCGGGCGACTGCTGGGCGAAGTTCACTGCTAGTGAGCATTTGTTCATGGGTATTGGTCGCGAATACACACACTAGCCGTGACGAGAGACGTCGTTGGCGGTTCCTGTGCTGCTGCATCCACAGGAACTCTTCTAGGTACGTGACTAACAGAGGTCGCGCCGGGCCGAACTGTCTCCGGAGTTTCCTCTTTGCTCTATTTATTACTGAATTGTGTGATTTGTGCAAGCAAGACACTTGTTTATGACTTATGAATAAGATTTAAAGATAGTTGCACGATATGTGAACTTAATTATTTTTTTTATATATGTGCGATGTCTTTGCTTTTTTTTACATTATCTGATATTTTTTGTCGAGATATTTGTCGGTGGATTTTTTGGGGATTTTCACAATTAAATTGAACTCTATTTTTTTCTTAGACTGCGTACAAGATATTTGTCAGTGAAATCACCTGTCCGGTTCGATTTTTTTGGGCTTTTTAACATTAAATTGTCGATTTTTAGAGTTTTTCGTAACATTAAATTGTACTTTTTCTTCTATTTTTTTATTTTCTTACACTGCGGTACGAAACATTTGACAGTGAAATCGCCTTTCCGGTTCTGATGCCACCGTGATATTGTTACAGCACATTTCGGATGATCGCCATATTAACAACACCGACTATTGCCGGTATAGCGTTTTTTTTGGGCACTAAAAGTGCGCTCAAATACAATATTTTTTATAAATATACGTCCGTTTTGTACTTGAACCGATGGGGAGTTATGCAAAGAACACATTAACATGGAAATCATTTGGTAAAATGCAGGGTATAATTTTTAGGACAGCAATCGCTCTCACTCCCTATTGCTAGGGCTAATCAATCATCTACGGAGCGGTTTACCGCTCGTGCTAAAATCACTTGCTCCCAACCAACTGGAGTTGCATGTGGCTCCCTCTGACGGCTACGTTTTCATCCTTTCGAACGACAGTCGTGAATTTAGCGGGATCCCGTTCTTCTGAGGATCCTAGATTTTGATCCCGAAGCGTTAGCCCGTTAGGTTTCCATGATTAGATGATTCGGTCAGAATCCTTAGTTCTCGGGAGCTCCACATGGTATAGTATTAGTTAAAACGTCATTATCACCGCGTAAACCGGCCGTAAATGGCCGCCGTGCGCAGCGCCTCAAACCAGTCGTAACCGGCTGGCGGCGGTTTCCCCTGAAACGGGCTTGCGTATTCAATTCAACAGAACTGTAATGTCCGTTTAAAAACGGAAAATTTCCCGGTTTTTCGCAGATATAAAATGCGAATACAATATTTGCGGTGACGCGAATACGCACAAAGTTTATGCATATTCGGCATAAAAAAGATACACAGCGATCCGAGTAGTTTTGTACGGACGCCTTGGCTTCACGTCGAGTAAAAAAATTGCTTCGGCGCTAAAAAAGACAAATATGCTAGTGACTTTTTTCGCACTGTACTATTATTTGTTTTGAACAATTTGCCCCCCTTACTGTTATTCGACACTATACTATTATTAAATACGTTTATTTAGCACTCGAGAGTATTGTATATTTGTTTTTTTGTATGTGTTATGTTGTAAAATAAACTTACTTTGTACGTTCAATGCTTCTTGCTGCAAGTGACGCTTTTTTTAACACGCGTAGTATTTAGCTCGAATTTAAGACGAAGCCTCCTTTCGCGGCACCTGTTGACGTTGTCAGCGTTCGATTATCGTACGTATTTCACTCACAGTAACTTTTCTAACAAATTGTTTGCATTGAATTGAAGAAGTAAATGCTATATTGGGTACTTATCTATAATGCGGGCCCACCTCAATTTCGACGTTATTGACATGCAATATGTACAGTAGCCATGCACAATGCATAATGAACTACGGAACGTGTAAATTATTAAACATGTTATGCATAAAAACACATTCGAATTCGCATATTTAACCTGCATTGCCATTGAGCGCCATATTGTCCCCTTTATTCGCAAGATGGCGACACTTAAAGCGAGTTAAATATGCGAATTCGCGCATCGAAAAAGGTTATTAAATGTGTTTTTACACACAACATGGTTAACAATTTACATATCCGATAACGCATTGCACATACATTATGCAAGGTTACTATACATATTGTATGTTACAACGGCGACATTGAGATGGGCCCGGATTGTAGACAATACCTTGAATAAGTGACGTGCCCTTGCCTTGCCCTTGGCTTGAATTAGTATATATCGATCTCTTTCGCAAAAAATTCTTCAGATTTTTGTGATAACAGCATATTCAATTAATTAGCTCGAATTTGACGAAGAGTAGTATAATAGCTGTTGCGCCACCATACGTGTAGCATGACAAACGGGTGACTATGCTAGACATCCCCGTCCAAGTTTTCAAAACACATTTTTGGCCTATTTTCATCAAAAAAGTGGACCTGGCCTAAAACTAGACTAATATTAAATATAATGTACTTTTTTGTGCATATACTGGAACTACTACATCATCTCAATTGGTGGTTAACATACAACTGTAGCTTCATTATTTTGCCTGCAACAGCGTTACAAAACAACAGCGTTACAAACATTGAAAAATGTGACAAATTTTGCCACATTATATGTTAAGACTTAAATTTGATACAATATATGCACTGAATAATGACTTGTTCATATGCTATGCACACATGTGTGTTGTCTGTGCTATTGTGCTGTTGTATCAGCATCAGATAAGAAGGAATTTAAAGAGAACTATTGGAGGGAATGGTTGACGGTAAGGCTAAAAGGCAGATGAAGACGTAGAGCCACACGGAGAGACAACTGCAAGTCATGGGTGGAGAACATGAAGTATGAAGATCTGGTCAGAATGGCACAATGCAGATATGAGTAGCGATCCATGTTAGCTGACCTTCCGAGAGGGGATGGCACCACATGATGATGATGATGATGATGATGATGATGAAATTCGTAGTATGTCTTGATTCCTGCCGCTTTATATTTAATTTTTTTTTAATGCACGACAGAGAGTGGAATTCGTCCATTATTTCCCGTTGTTGACATTCTATGTTATAATGTATTATTATATACAGTACCTATTATTGTAGCTGTATAATGTTTGTTATTAATAAAGCGATGTCAACTATTTGCTCGCACATGCGCAGATACACCAAGCGGATGATATTTGACGGCGGATAGATTTTAGCACGACAACGGTACTTATCAAGGACTAACTCAACTGGGACACTACCCAAGGGCAAGGCCTGACTCAACCTGGACACTACGGAATATTTGACTCAGTTTGGATAGTAATGAAGGTCTGACTCAAATGGGATACTACTGAAGATCTGACTCAACTGGGACACTGCTCAAGGCCTGACTCAACAGGGACACAACTGAAAGCCTGACTAAACTAGTTTCTAGTTGTTTCCAGCACTCGGCAGCGTTTTATTAACTGACTAGTATGTATGTTGTGGTTACTACAATTGTATGGTGTTTCGAGGTCTCATTCAACTAGCCAGCCTTGGATACTACTGAAGGCCTGACTCGATTGGGACACTGCTCAATGCCTGACTCGGCTGGGACACCATTGAAGGCCTGACTTAACTGGACGTTACAAGGACTCATAAACGCCAAAATGGGCAAGGTTTTAATTTGCTAGATTCATAATTAAAACTCATAAATTATTTACTCCAAGTGCGCTGCACGGAATCGGGGCAGTGACAAAATCTAGCAAGTGTGCGTGCGTGCGTGCGTGCGTGCGTGCGTGCGTGCGTGCGGGCGTGCGGGCGTGGGTGTGAGGCACCCATAAAACAGACGCATCTAAATTCTGCTCTTTAAAGGTCATTGTGGGGCTTTGATGCATGGCGGCGTGGTTTTTTCGCCCCCGGGCAAAGCGCGTCATGGCTTTCTAATTGTTTTATAATATTTGCTTAAACATTATCTCTATATATCATACAATATACGGTAGTGGTGGCAATGTGATAGCAATTGTCGAAAACAGTACATATTTCTGGATAGACCTGAGCAACTGCCCAGTCTGCAAGGGCTGTCCTAAATCCGGCACTACAAGGGGCCGATCGGTGTCCTCACGCAAGTTCGCGTGCTGTGCCTGGTGCCATTCAAACGCCGTTGTATAACTATAAATCTTTGTGGGGTGTAGTGTAGTGTTGCAGCGTCCAGCACCTGGTGCTATCTTGTACTGTATATCACCCTATGCTTTGTCACATAATTATATGTTTAGCACATTGAAATGTGTTGTTTACTAAAGAATTGTATCGTATGGTTTTTTTTCTGTACTGTCTTCGACAATTACTATCACATTGCCCCCACTACTGTATATTATATGATATATAGAGATAATGTTTAAACAAACATTATAAAACAATTAGAAATCCATGATGCGCTTTGCCCGGGGGGTGGGGGTGGGGGGGGGGTTGCCACAATAGTCTATATTAGCTAAACTTCAGAAACGAGCTCGGGATCCGCGTCTGTCTACTAGTGGTGAGTCTGACTTATTATTAATAAATCCCACAAGGGAAGCGTGCCCAATATTGTGCCATTTCACTCGCTATTCGACGTATACTCGACGACTAGAGACGGACGCGAAGAATGCTGCTGGGTGCATAAATAGCACCAAGGGCAGAACACAGATTCGCGTAAAGGCCGCCATCCATCACAGCCCCACAATGACCTTTAAAGAGCTGAATTTAGATGCCTGTGTTTTATTATCCCCCCACCAAGAACCAATGGCACCGTGACCTCGGCGTGTCTGTCGTGTGTTCCGGGCGTGCCTGCCTACCTGTCGGTCACGCTCGTGACCAAGTATGTCGGCAAGCATCCGATTGACCCACATTCTGTTCTTAATGACACCACAACAAAACACAGCAACCTAATTAAATAAATGAGAGGTGAACTGAATGTAATAGGCCGTTGTTGATGGCGGCGTGGTCTTCACGCGAGTCTGCGTGCTACACTTGGTGCTATTCGTGCACCCAGTAGCACTCTTCGTGTTCGGCTGTAGGCGCCGGTGTACATCGAATAGCGAGAGAAATGGCACAGAATTGGGCCTGTCCCATTGCCTGGGTGCGTTGTCTAGCCACAGACAACACTGCTGTAGCATCGACGTTGTAAGTCTTACAGCCCCGGGCTATGACGTGGATGAAAGTCTATGTAGGCGTGCCTGGACAACGCGATCTGTTAATAATCGGATTCACTTGCTACTATACAAGTTAAAATTATATTATTCTTCAACCAGGTCAGCTGTGAGCTGATGGCTGTTGATCGGCTGTTGTCACTAATAAACCCGTCTTTATAGTTCATCCCAGACATGTTCTATGTACACATGCATATTATGAGACACAATATGTTCTGCACTCATCGACATGAAATAATGTACTCGGCCCTTTATCGGAAGTTGATGATGAGTAACGAACTCGTTTCAGTGCTTTGGTCTCGTTCGGGTCACTGACATATTACAGTACAGGTACAGTTAGCAAAACTGGACGGACTTGACCTGACATGGGGCAACTCAGTCCGCCCACGTCTTGGGTAGGTCTACTAGGAGTCAGATTTGGATATTGTCTTGTAACATTTTTGCCTTTTTTGATAGCAAAAATGTGGGCAAGATATTTGCGTTCAATTTAAGACCGAAACTCTAGCTCTATAAATATAGTCTCCAGATCTATTAAAGGCTCCCCTAGGTTGACGCGGAGCCTGAGCTAATTTTTGTAGTTCAGCGTTCATAACCAGTACACACACAATTTGTGCGTAAAATTATAGTAGATGATGGGATGCCGAAGATAAAACAGAAAAATCATGGACTTAGCCTATTTTGAAAAATTGCTTCATTTAAAATAAAAAAGTGGACTGAGTGCGTTTTGGAATACGGCTCTTCATTTTGACAGCAACACAAATGATGACCTATTGACGCATCATAAGTTACGCCAGTCCATAACTTAGGTGTTTGTTTTTATTAGAACGTTCTCCTTCCGTAAAAAACCAATGATTGTTGCGTGTCTGCCAACCCATTGATCACACTCGTGGTCTCGTGTACGGGCATACATTCCATTCACGTGAATCTTTTGTCTGATCTGGCGGTGTATGAGTAAGGTTACACTGACGTTTTCAACATCACGGTACGTTGTCAGCATCAAAGCGATGTATATACGTATGTATGTATGTATGTATGTACGTGTGCACATGCCTACATATGTACGTATGTATGCACGCACGCACGCACGCACGCACGCACACAAGCACGCACACACCAGATATGTGCGTGCATGTGCAGGCGTTTGTGATTGAGTGCGCACGTGTATGTGTGCGTGCGTGCGTGCGTGCGTGCGTGCCTGCCTGCCTGCCTGCCTGCCTGCTTGCCTGCCTGCCTGCGCATATGTCAATACACGAGGCGGCGGAGACAGCGACACGACTGGGCCGAGAGAGCCGACGGCGGGTGATGCAGAGAATGAACGTTCGGCAAACGATGTGTTGTGTGGGACGCGGTGGCTCGGCGGTCAGGACATCGGACTGTCAACCGAGAGGACCGGAGTTCGGGTTGACCTGCTGCCGCTTACAAGTTTGGGAAGTTTCTTTCACCCCTCGTTTCTCCAGATCACTCAGTTGTTAAATGAGTACCTGGCAATAAACAGTGACTGGCTTCTGTTGATGAATTATAAGAACGAAAAACGTTCACCAAGCAATTGCAGCGTGGCTGAATGCTTCAGTAGATTTTGAAATGTTTTTTGCGTGAACATGCCTGCTGGTGGCAGAGTGTAGCACGCTCTGAACAATGAGTATTGGACCGGCGAGGCATAAAGTGAACGCTTTACTTTGCTAAAGCTAAGCCAGTTTACATCGCCTTGCAGATGAAACCTCTGACTACGCGACTCTAGAAAAAACAGTGTCAATGCAACAGTTCACTTGAAGAAACAGTTCATTGCACAGTGGCGAATGCTGCTACTGTTCTGTGCAGATCGCTGTTGACTGATTGAGCAAGTACTTAAACCAGTACAGCGTCACCATATATGCAGAGATCTCAGTAAGGCTTTCAACCTGCCTCGTGGAGAACAGAGAGGTCGTTTTTCTTCATTTTACGATCAAGCTGACACACATATTCAATTACTCTAAACACAGCTCCATGCAGATGTTTGACTAAAAAAATGCCAGACCAGTGCGTGCTCAGTGGATGTTCCCTGTATTTACTCTTAATACACACGCGTTCAGACAGTGGTGGATATGTGAACGAATAGCCTTCGCGCAGCAATTGCAGCGTGGCTGAATACTTCCCAAAGAAGTTGAGATGGCCTTGGAATGAACAGGTCTGCCAGGGGGTGAAGTATAAAGCGCTTTGAGCAGTCCTATGGACTGGATACCGCGCTATATAAGAACATACCTTTACATTTTTATACAGGGGTGCGATGCGAAATGTCGTACTGAGCGATCGTGATACAAGTTTCAAGTTTCGGACCGAAGTAGTTATTTACGTCATGACGCGGCCATCGTGCACAAAATGGCGCGTGTGATGACGACGGAATTATCTTGTTTACGTAATACTTTCGTCGTAAGGATTTTCTCTCGAGGTAGAATTCATAGGAACGAACACTATCGTCGAATTATTTAAGTTTTTATTAGATAATGAAAAGACGTCCGGGAATTGTCGCTACAGATCATCGTACGATTTTGCGTCCAAGAAGATGCATGTAGAACAACATCCTTGTGGTAGAAACGAGGAACCATAGTTGCCGTTCGCAGGTAGAAGAGCTTTTCCCATCAGGTCGATCACTGGGTCTGTGACTGCGCGAGAACGTCTTTTGTTCGGTATATTTTGCAGACATCGGTGGGGTTCATATACTCCGACCTATAGTCGGCGCACTGATGACATGGCGGTGATTCAAGTGAGTTATGTTGCTGTATGTGCTGATGTCCAGTATTGGTTGGTCGTTGGTTGGTCGACGATCTGTTTAGAGTGATTTCATTTCAAGTGAGAATCCTTCATGTTGTGGAAGACGTCCTTTGTGATGATGTCTGTGTACGGGCGGTGTCGGCGAATGCAGCCACGAGATTGGTCGATGTGGTTCAGCATTGTCCAATCGTTGTGTCTGCAATGTAGAAAGCAACCCCCCCCCCCCCCCCGTTTCCTGTCATCTTGTCTATCGGGGTAAGACCACAGTTGACCTTCCTGTTTATTGTAAAATGGGAACTTAATAAGTTAATATTATGTGACATGAGTGCCTTTGAGCAGGAATATTCACAGGTTTGTTTGTAGAAGCTATTGGTTGTGAAACAGTGCACTTTTTTAGATATTTTAATGGCAGAGGGATTTATGGGAATTTTTCTGCTATGGGCTACGTGGGCGCATGAATACATGGCTATTTTTGTAAATATTGACGGGCATCGAACGTGGGGTCGTTTTAATAGAGCTAGAGGTATGTGATTTTGATAAAAGCTGGTGAGCACATCAGTGAGACGACGGCAGTTGCTGTGAAAAAGTCTCAGAATTATTGATGGTCAGGTTTTCTTATAATCAGATAAAACGTTAACATGGCCACCAATGCAATTCTCTACTGTGGTCTGCCCCCTATCCTTCCTTCCAGTAGATGTTGAACCCGGACAACGAGAGATCTCGAGGGCCGTCTGATGTTTTGGAACACCACGTCTCGATTATTAACATGGCAAGAACGTCCGTGCCGTAGTTATCTTTAATCATTTCATTTCGCCAGGTTGGACGTCTCGAATTTTTTCTCAACAATGATAACAACAACACTGTCTGGTGCCGTCACCACTTCGTTTCTCACAGACACAACAACAGCGTGATCATTCCTTCTTGCCCACGTCGCATGCGTACCTGAGCCAGCGTGTCGCCCTCCCGCCAACCGGCAGACATGCATTTCACGACACCATCTATCACGGGCCTGCAAGAGGTTGTACTCCGACGTCGCCTCTTTCTTTAAATACATCAAATCGTATTTAGACTATCTACGTCCCGTGTATAATTCAGGGGCGGCTGTTTGTTTGATGATATATGTGTGGTTTATTGAGAAGCTCTCACTGGAAAGAACCAATAGTATAGTGATCACCGCGTGTCTTTTGTGTGCACCAGGTCTGTTTGCAAATCGGTTGGTCACGCATTCTACCAGGTGCCCCACTGCCCCAGAAGATGTAGTTGGTTTGAAAACGCTCGCCTGGACTGGGGTAATAATTTGTTCTTTCACAGAAATGCAATCTTGCCAATGGTGCGCAAACTCATTCAATCGTATCTTCATGCAAGATATTTGACAACATTAACTGAGACACGGACGCGTCAGTTGTGAAGTTACACATTTTCCCTCTGTGTGGGATATTTTACTTCCCGTGCCATATACACCAGATAGAAGGGACCAACGGCTTTAAGTGTCTCTTCTGAATGACACAGGCAAAGTGAGATGAACAATTATGTTGAAATCTTCTAAAAATTGGCAAATGTTGGGTTTCGGAAGTGGTAACCAGTGGGGGGGGGGTGGAAAAATAGACCACGCGGAGGCTTTGACATAGCCTCAATTCTCTCAGGGGACTTTCCATGCAGGGGAATCTTCGTCTATTACTGCGGTTAATGATGCGTGGTGACCTCGTAAACAAGACAACGGACAATACCAAGCTCATACGTCTAGCGTCTCAGAATGGTGTCACGCAGGCCAGGATTGGTATACAAACTTTCGCTCGCAAAAACGCAATACTGTGATTGGTTAGGCGGTGTATGATGGGCACATGATCTTCGTCGCTGACATGCTGCGTACCAGTACGACACAATTAAAGCTGACGGTCTCAAGTTGACTCCTCCCATCACGTGATACGTCTCGGCGCCGCTGGTTCGTACACTCGCCGCCAGTGTCGTGTTCTGCGTGTGAAACGGATCAGGTCACGGCCGTGACGGCGTGATGTACACGGTCGGCGTGACAGGCAGTGGCGCAGATAAAAGTGATACATGTAGCAGACTAAGACACATCGTCAGGGTACCTGCAAAACCAGAAGGGGTGATCGAGACAGCGAGAGACACACGGACCTCAGTGAAAAGCTGAAGATGGCGTCACGAGGGAAGTTTACCATTATTATGATGGTCTTACAAGCCATCTTCATCGTGCTGTTTGGAATTTTCGTCCGCTACAGCAAGAAAGATGAGCACGGCGAACCAGTCGACAACGTGAAGAACTTCTACCCGAGTAAGTTGCACAAATTAAGAGTTTTCTTGTAATGCACTTGTCAACTTTGGCGGTCGTATCAGGGGTTCTTCGCGTTGTCGACTGGTTCGCCCGCTCGCCAAACGTATATCGTTCAAAATAATAAATAATCGGGAATGGTTTTGTACTTTTATCTGTTTATATTTTTTTATTTATTTGACTATTCAAAACACTGTTTTGAAATTTGCCACGTGTATTTTGAACGTACGTTGAAAACTTTACCGTGGTGCTTTCGAGGGGCAGTGTTAAATTTACTGCACCCGCAAACTGTTGACGGAATTTACATTTTGTCGGGTATTGAGTCCTTACAATGTATACATTAGAGTATATGCTAAAGTAAGAAACTATGCAAACTATCCGGTTTACGTGGAAATGGATAAGGTGTTGGCATTCCCCGTTTAATAGTGGGTAGTGGGGAGCCGGCTCGGTCAAATCAATTTCAGCAGGAATTTATATAAATGCATACGTTTTTTCTTACTAAGATTGCTGATACTAGCTATGAGAGGTCTAAATGGTTTATGCACACACCGACGATCAGTCATTCGAAATAATGTACGTATGGGACATTTTTCAACGAACCATTCAGAATCACTGGTCCATTTTGCCAAAGTACCTAAATTGGGCACACCGAGCAGACATCACTTACGACGCGTAGTACTAATAAACGCCCACTCGGAGGGCTACATACAATCACGTGAACACGGTGTGTGATGTGATGAATGAATGCACAGCTTTTACTCCGGGAATGTCAGCATGTTATACTTTATGTCGAAGAGATTTATTGAGATGTGTTTGCGGTAACTATCCCAGTTAAACGATGGAATTCTACCTATGACTAATCGCCTCTATAAACACCGAAGTGGTCTGGCAGGACGGCGCTATAGTTCAATAACTGACATGGTGGCTAACTGGTTTGCCCGCCTCGTGAACTGGAGGTGCTGGGTTCCAACCACACGCCTATGTAGACATTCCCCGTTCCAAACATCCCGTTGGTGTTGTGAACCTACGTTCAAAACCAGCCCCGGGTTAACACTGTGGGGACCTGGTATATACTATTGTCGACGACGACATAAAACCATAAAACCATACAACCAAATAAACGTGCAACCACACAACGACTCAGAAAAGAAAATACAGACAAGAAGACAGTGCAGCGTACAATGACAAACAAGTATTGCGACATACGACACTTACGAGAAAAGAAAATACAGCGTATGATGACAGACAAGAAGACAGTGCAGCGTACAATGACAAACAAGTATTGCGACACACGACACTTACGAGAAAAGAAAATACAGCGTATGATGACAGACAAGAAGACAGTGCAGCGTACAATGACAAACAAGTATTGCGACATACGACACTTACGAGAAAAGAAAATACAGCGTATGATGACAGACAAGAAGACAGTGCAGCGTACAATGACAAACAAGTATTGCTACATACGACACTTACGAGAAAAGAAAATACAGCGTATGATGACAGACAAGAAGACAGTGCAGCGTACAATGATAAACAAGTATTGCGACATACGACACTTACGAGAAAAGAAAATACTGCGTATGATGACAGACAAGAAGACAGTGCAGCGTACAATGACAAACAAGTATTGCGACACACGACACTTACGAGAAAAGAAAATACAGCGTATGATGACAGACAAGAAGACAGTGCAGCGTACAATGACAAACAAGTATTGCGACACACGACACTTACGAGAAAAGAAAATACAGCGTAAAATAGACACCGTACAAGTTCTCGAGATCAAACAAAGAGGGACATCCGAATACTTTCCACCAAATCATTTACCAACGGTTCTAGAGATGTGATCATGTGAATAGTCAGATATGATTATAGATATATTGAATTTTCTCAAAAACTGATGAACTGTTTGCACTGTTCCTTGGCAGCCCTGAAATGAAGTTCGACAACGTCTTATCAACATTAACCGAATTTGAGTGGAGCTGGTACGAGAGTAAAATTTTTATATAACAAACATATCTATTCTAACATCTTGGCCGATTTTTTTTTTATTCAGGCTAGGACTCAGATGATTGTTATAGGTCTACGTATATCGACCTATTTTCTTCTTAGCACACTCTTGAGAATGTACTGTGATATTCACGGCATCAATTTATGGGTGCATTTAACGGTGAATGATTTACAGTGTACCGAATATTTTTAAGGAATTGTACTGTAGTAAACACGGTGAAAGGTTTTCGGTCTACCGTACTTTTTACGATATTAGATAACAGATAATACATATATTTTTAAGTTAAAAAAATCACAGAGATCTGTACCCGTGTGACGGCCTCCAGTGTTCAAGGATGTCCACGTGATGATCTTCGTCGGCTTCGGCTTCCTGATGACCTTCCTGAAGAAGTATGGCTACGGCAGCATCGGCTTCAACCTGCTGCTTGGAGCCGTTGTCATCCAGTGGGCCACGCTCATCGAGGGCTTCTTCAAGTACTCCGGCTCAAGCTTCTCCATCAGCATTGAAACGTAGGTACAGCAGTTGACGGCGGACACGCATTTAGTTCCTGGTTCCGGGGGGTGGGTCACTCATGGAATATCTACTTTACTACTTAAATTAAAAGCCCATGGTATCGGGGATAGCATAACTGACTGGATAGAACAATGGCTGACTGACAGAAGACAACGAGTTGTAGTAGATGGAGAAGTTTCAAATTGGAAATCGGTTTTGAGTGGGGTACCTCAAGGATCAGTATTAGGACCTATATTATTCTTAATTTATATCAATGACTTGGACGACAGTATAACAAGTAATGTACTGAAATTTGCGGATGACACAAAACTGTTTAGAAAGGTTAATACTGATGGTGATAAACAACATTTACAAAACGATCTAGACAGATTAGTGAAATGGTCTGAGAAATGGCAGATGTTGTTCAATTTTGGGAAATGTAAATGCCTACATACAGGACATAGGAACTTGAATGTAAACTATAGAATGGGAGATACTGTTCTGGGTACTACTGTAAAAGAAAAGGACTTAGGAGTTACAATAAGCGCTGATATGAAAGTTTCAGAGCAGTGTGGTATTGCAGCTTCAAAGGGTAATCAAATTCTTGGATTGATTAGAAGAAACATAACATACAAGGGAAAAAAGTTAATTATACCTCTTTATAAAGCAATAGTTAGACCTCATTTAGAATACTGTATACAAGCATGGAGACCATATCGTAAGAAGGATATAGATACGCTTGAACGCATACAAAGGAGAGCAACTAAAATGATTCCAGAACTGAGAGACCTTAGTTATGAAGAACGCCTGAAAGAATGTGGTTTAACAACTCTAGAGACAAGGAGGTTAAGAGGAGATCAGATTGAAGTTTTTAAGATATTGAATGGGTATGAAAATATTGATAGAAATATGTTTTTCTCACTCAAGAAGGATAGCAGAACTAGAGGACATGAGGTAAAATTAGTAAAGGATCAATGTAGATTGGACATCAGGAAGCACTCGTTCTCACAGAGGACAATAAATGAATGGAACAAATTGTCAACAGATTGTGTAACTGCTAGCAGCGTGAATATGTTTAAAAACAAGGTTGACACATATCTCAGGAGGGCAGGCTATAAGTAGATGAACATTGTTGGACTCTCGATAAGCCAATGGCTTCCTTGTCCACTTGCCATCTGGGCCTTTGGCTTGGATGGCAAATCTTGTTAAATCTTGTTAAATCTTGTTAAATCTGTTGACGAATGTGCGTACAAAATGAGGAAAGGGGGAGTACTTTTAAAGATGAAAGAGAAGTATCAAAAAAGGTGTTTTCTTTGTGTGTGAAAAAGGGTATTAATTATATTGTGAAGTCTCGTATTGCTGATAAAAAGGGGTGCAATTAAAGCCTAGGGCACACTACGCTGTATATTATGATTATGTGTGTTCTTATCCGAACATACATGCATACTAAAATACATAGAGTGCTCGCGCATAACTTATGGGAAGTTCGCATATTCGTCTCCCTAAGGAAACAAGTGTATGCAATTGGAGTTAAACGCCATGTAGAGAGTTACTGACAGTTTTATTAGAAATATTTACCCCATTGGCACCATCAACACAGGAACTATGCTCAACAAAACAAACATTTTAAGGTAATATAATTTTCGAAAAAGCCATCGGTACTTTTTAGCCGACGTGTCGGGTAAAAATTCTTATATAACTCGCAAATAATTCTTATATAACTCGCAAACATTTGGTCCCCTATTGCCCACCTCTGCACATGCATAACGGCTATTTACACTTTTGCAAGTGTGAACTAAAGAGCAAAGTCAATTACATATTTCGATGATTTTCTTTTACAAAAGTACGCCTTGTATTATTAAACCGACTAGATGAATGATTAAGAATGAAGTTCACCAAGTATGGTATGTCGTGCATGAACGACGGAACGATGTCAGATTGAACCTATGTGGCAAATGTACTCAAACGACCGAGGTAGGACATGAATGACATACCAACGTTGTTACAGATCAAACGCTTACCATGTCACGGTGACATTGTGACAGTCACTGCTTCACTGCATACGAACAGGAGCACAATGTCCAGCGATTTCATTTGCCCCGCAGATTTTCCGATTTGCCCCCACCCGCCTTATCAGCGTAGTCCATCTACTCAGTATGCATGGATAGGTTATTTGTATCATGGCATTTTGGTGAAATTCCACTGGGTTTTCAAAATGGCACTTTCATTAATCAAAACTACAATATATTAAAATATAAATGAATTTCATGGTAACAAATTAAAAACACCATTTCTTGAAGATGGCAATGTATTGAGAGGAAAGCCCTAAACGGAAAATAAGGATCACTAGCTGGGATCAAAGGCCAGAAAAGATACTCTCCATTGACACACTGTTCCACGAAAGGGCAAACATTTGGAACAAGGTTCCAAAGGGCATTTTTCATGGTAACGAAGGACACAGTTTCCTTGAGGCAGTGGCAGAAGAGGCATGTTTTTTTTATAAAAGTATAACTGTCTGGGAGCAAAGTCCTCAAAATTACAATTTTTTTCTCCACTATGGACCAAAGCCCCCAAAAGGCCTTATGATATTGAAGGACACAGCTTCCACAAACTGGCAATTCATTGAACTGAACGTCACAAACGGCAACTTGCTGGGAAACCATATTAAAGAGCGTAGATTATAAGAGGCACTTTCGTTGGTCAAAAAGACAATTTCCTAAAATATAAATTCCATGGTAACAAATTAAAAACACCGTTTCTTTAAGATGGCAATGTAATGAGGGGAAAGCCCTAAACGGAAAACAAGGATCATTAGCTGGGATCAAAAGCCAGAAAAGATACTCTCCATTGACAAAAAAGGCACACTGTTCCACGAAAGGGCAAACATCTTGAACAAAGTTCAAATTGGCATTTTGTTGTTGTAACGAAGGACACAGTTTCTTTGAGGCAGTGGCAGAAGAGATCTATTTTTCATAAAAGGGTAAATATCTGGGAGCAAATTCCTCATAATAGCAAATTGTTCCATAAAGTACACATGGGGCACGATGGGGCAAAGTCCCAAAAAGGCATTACGATATTAAAGGACACAGCTTCCACAAATTCAAACAAACAAAATTCATTGAACTGAAATTCATTAAAGGCAACTTGCTGGGAAACCATATCTAGAAGGGATACTTGGAAGACTTCTGGGGAATCTAGGTGCGTGCTTACGTGCGTGTGTGAATGAGTGAGTGCTTGTACTTAGGTGTGTGCAAGCCTGCGTGCGTGCGTGCGTGCGTGAGTGCGTGCGTGCGTGCGTGCGTGGGTGCGTGCGTGCGTGCCTCTGTACTAGCGCTGTCTCGACCCGGTGTAGCAGTCTGGCCTCCTTGCAGAATCATCAACGCCGACTTCGCTGCGGCAGCTGTCCTCATCTCGTTCGGTGCCGTTCTGGGCAAGACGAGCGCACTACAACTCGTCATGATGGCCGTGTGCGAGATCGTCCTCTACCAACTCAACATCTACATCGGCACGACGTACTACAAGGTACACGACTAGTCTGGTCGGCAGGGTTAACTGTATAACAGAACGGTAAAATAAATAAATATACACGAAGGTAATTTACCTTGTGGCAACGTGATCGGTAAATACAAATCTTAGATGCACACTAACATGAACACATGTAGCTCTATGCACCCACCAATATTGAATGGCTATGGATGTGAACATATTGCTACCATGCATTACTTCAGACTTGAATGTGAAGATATCGAGGTCACGGAGCAGCTTTAGTTAAAGAACAACGTAGATTGGTTGCAAGGAAGCACTCACTTTTACAAAGGACAATTAATTATTAGAACGAATTATCTACTTCAGACGGCCGACATTGGCGGCTCCATGTTCATCCACGTATTCGGTGCCTACTTCGGTCTCGCCTTCTCCCTGGTGATCTACAGGAAGGACGTGAAGGAGGCGGAAGACGACGCAGGCTCCGTGTATCACTCGGACATCTTCTCTATGATAGGTCAGTGTAACATCCGTCTGTGTCAAATTCTTTTGTTTAGTAAATACAGGTCTTTTCCTAGCGTAAAGCGGCGAACACATCTGTCCGTTCCCGTCATCCGCACTAGCCACATGTAGTACGTCGTCCATTGTTTTAACACAGACGAGTCGCTACGTCGTCCGCTGCCACACGAATCGGTCTGGCAGAGATTTGTTCGGAAGTGGACGACGTTGCGGCCCGTTTGTGTTAAAATAAAGTAAACAACGAACGACGGATGACTGGGGGGGGGGCGGATGACGGATTCAGGCAGGTGTGTTCGCCGCTTAAGCCCACTACCTACCGGAGACTACCTCATAAAATCAAATAGATATATACGTGTACTGACAATTCTATGGTATTCTATGAAAAGGAAATGATCGTAGGTTCATCAGGCACACATTCTACACACCAAGCCATCGCGATAA